>ML120534.1:17469-182705 GCA_003788595.2 Choiromyces venosus 120613-1 | reverse complement strand
GGTAAAGACAAGAAGGTCTTGGAAGAAGTGAAGGGGAAAAGGAAGTTCTAGAATCACTGTTCAAGAAAGTATATTTCTTATCTAGGTTCTGTCTGAAGTCTGGTAGCTCCTACTAGTCAGGAAGTCTATCTTAAATACATGATTTCCTCAATCCCAGTTAGAGGTTCCTGAAAACCTGCAACCACTATCATCACTAGTAAGTACACACTACTGGAATCTTATGATCCTACCAGAATTCTGAAAGACTAAGGCAATCATTTACCTAAGTCTTATCTCTACTGCTGGTATACATGACCATTCCTTCCCTTGGAATCACTAGGGCAAAACCTTGCCAGTACAAAAGCATAACTCATACAATCATAAACAAGTTTCCAGGATCCTAATGATACCAGTAGTGATACAATCAATCAATCAACATAAGAATAAATGAAATAACATAATAAAGGAAAACATAAGCATAACTAGTATATAGTTGTCACAACATGTATACATGTTACAATATAGGAGCATTGTAAGATGTCTTATTGAGTGGAATATTCCTAATTGAAATGGAGGGTAGCTATATTAAGAAACAGGAATAATAGAATCTGTGTTCTATAATATATATTATGGAATAGTATCTGACTCTTCAATTTTAAAGTATCAAAAATTATCAATCTTCTTTGTTAAATAAAGTTGAGTACCTAACTTAAAGACTAAATTATTTGTCAAATATATTGAAACAAAATACAAAACAAAATACAAAACAAATATCTCCCATTTTAAATACAAAACATATTAAAATCCAAAATATAATCTATATTTGAAATTTGTTTCCAAAGTGAAACATCTTGTTTCAAATGTGAAACAATAACTGTTTCTTTCTATGATGAAACAAGATATCTAATAAGGTAATGTAATAGCAGTAGCAGTCTCCATACTCCTTAGAGAAATAATAGAAAGTATTTACTATCAATTATTGTGATGTTGAGGTCCAGTGACGATGCGGAATAACTTAGGATGATGGGTTATATATTTGAAGATCTATATATCTTCACTCATGCTCTGGTACTACTCAACATACTCATCCTACATCAGAGAGGAAGTAGTAGCAGCAGTACTCACACTGCCCAATATCATCATATCTATTGATTATAACTTCTTCTCCATGTAAGCCAGTTTTTGCAACGGATGATATTCACATATATTGTCCCTATACTTCATGAGAAACTGGGGCAAAATTGGCATACCAGGGGAACAGGACTGGCTCGATATATCTGTGCAGACTTGTAGTTAATACTATAAGTACTTGTATTCATCTCTTAGAGTAACTCTAGGAGTAGACCAAGTATATTTGTACATGGATCACCTTCTTCATCTCATCTTATACTCAGTTAGTAGTAATTACAGTAGTAGTACTGGAGAGACTGTGAAACTGATACAATATAGGATGCTTCTCCCACTAGCATTGTATCTTTTATCAGTGATGTGAGTAGACAGATACTATCCATGGTGTTGTAGGCTGATGGAATAAGGAGAACAGTACAGTTTGTAAATGACTGTACTTATCTGGGGTGAGCAGTGATATTGCGGTCCAACGACGATGCGGAATAATAGCTAGGGGTACCACAATAAATAGATATGGTGGGATCATGAAATCTCACTCAGTTCTGCTTCCAATACCACAATAATAATTTGTGAAAATGTTTTGCAGGACAGGGTAAATGGTGGAAGTGTATAGATGAATGGTATAATAATATATATATTGAAAATAGCATCACCAAAGTCCCTGAATTGAGCCAGATCACCACCAACAGTTTGTATGTGATCATAAAATAGCACTCACTTTCAAAGTACACTTTCAGAGTTAGCAATGACATGAGTTATATATGGAAGACTCAAAAAGTTTTGCCTCAAATGGTGCATAACTGATTGACATTGCAAGGGGTACCGCAATAAATAGCTTTGGTGGGATCATGAAATCTCACTCAGTTCTGCTTCCCATGCTGCAATAATTATTTACAAAAATGTTTTGCAGGACAGGGTAAATGGTGGAAGTGTATAGATGAATACTATAATAATATATATATTGAAAATAGCATCACCAAAGTCCCCGAATTGAGCTAGATCACCACCAACAGTTTATATGTGATCATGAAATATCACTCATTTTTCTAAGTATCCTTTCACATGTAGCATTGAGGTGAGATACAGAGTTTGTTTTATGGTACTAGGGGTGAAAAGCTTAACAAGAGGAAAAAAAGCAAAGAGGAAAGGCTCACAGACACAGCAATGATGATGGCTTGGACGGTTGAAAGGGGGGGGGGGGCTGAGGGTAGTGATAATGTTGGGAGGGAAGGAAGAGCAAATTTGAAGGTTGACAAGGAGGCAAACAAGGTGAACAATAAAGCACTGTGCCAAGACATCTGCTGTCTGGGTAATCACATGACACCCATCCCTTGCCTTCTCTCACCGTTCCTCACAACTCAGCTAGTACCATGTCAACGTTGCAATATATGTACCTCAGCTTAATAAACCATATAACTGTGCCAAGGTTGTGGCTCCGCTACAACCCACGGTTGCTTTCGCAACCTTGGGCACTCTTCCAGTGAGTGCCCAACAGCTCAATGCCAGATTCGGCTCAATGACACTTTCAATTTGTATGTGAATTTAAGAATTACGAACCACTACCAAACATTTTCTGATGCTTTAAACCTCCTTCTGGCTCTCTCACACATTGTTTTGAATCTTTGAAAATAAGTCCATTTTCTTTCCACTCTTTTACAACTTTTATTTACATGTGGTGAGACTTTGGTTTCGGTTAAGGTTGAAAGTGTCGTTGAGCCGAATCTGGCATTGAGCTGTCGGGCACTCTCTGGAAGAGTGCCCAAGGTTGTAGCGGAGCCACAACCTTGGCACGGTTATATGGTTTATTAAGCTGAGGTACATATGTTGCAACGTTGACATGGTACTAGCCCAGTTGTGAGGAACGGTGAGAGAAGGCAAGGGATGGGTGTCATGTGATTACCCAGACAGCAGATGTCTTGGCACAGTGCTTTATTGTTCACCTTGTTTGCCTCCTTGTCAACCTTCAAATTTGCTCTTCCTTCCCTCCCAACATTATCACTACCCTCAGCCTCCCCCCCCCTTTCAACTGTCCAAGCCATCATCATTGCTGTGTCTGTGAGCCTTCCCTCTTTGCTTTTTTTCCTCTCATTAAGCTTTTCACTCCTAGCACCATAAAACAAACTCTTGAAATCTACTAACAGGTTACCGGCGGAAATCCGCCTGTTAGGCCATGATAGGGTCTCATTTGACTGTCAATAGAACTGCAAATACTAGTCAACGAGGCCCAACCCGTCTTCTGGGCCGACCCTGTACTGCATCGTGAAAACTGCAATCTTTCTCAGGAGCTTCCAACTCAGAATCAGGAGATTACAAGGCTATCAGAGATAGTGGATTTCAAGAGCTCTCGCAGTGCTCTAGATTAGGATTATTGACGGTATGGTTAAAGGGTTCACTTGTTTTGATACTGTACTAATACTTTAGATAATTAGTCCCAGCAAAAGCCCACCACATCCTGTTTTTGCCCGTAGGCTGGTGGATTCAGGACTATGGCCACCAAACTCGACCCGCACCACCTGGTGGCTCTTATGTGCTACACATTTAAGGATAACCAAGACAGTTCTCCCCGCCGCTTGGACCCTTCACTTCACTCTCTCCAGGGCGGCATTGTTGATAGCCATGAGACAAACGTTCGCACCTTCCGTATCCTGGATGCTCTTGCCCATATATCTGTTTCTCGGAAGGAATCCCAGGTCGTCGCAATAGGTCTACAATTGAACTCTCGGAAACAAGAAATTCGCCTAACGGTCGCCGAGAACGAAAAGGTTACTGATGGCCTAGTTAATCATCTCACCAAGATATGGCGAAAGTTGCAAGTCCTATCGGTCGAGTATGAAAAAAATAGGGGCGGGAGATGGGACAAGTCTGAGCTGAGATCACCAGAAATGCCCAAGAAGGTGGGCCGCTCTTTGAAGATGGGGATATTCCGCGACATATACCAATACTCTCTGGAAAAGCAGATGAGGCGAATAGATAAGTGGTCCAAAGGCCTTCGCCGCTTCATGAAGGAGTTGCTTAAACGGCGTGTATTCCTCCACCTACAAGGGTTTGAACTGAGCCTCTACAAGGCGGTGGTCGCATTGTTGTTGGCAGTAGAGGTAGTTTCTAAGCTTCACGATAACCCCAAAGACCAACTCACGGAGTCGGAATGGGAATTGGCATATTCCCAGAGCATCCTGGCCAACAAGCATGTAAAAATTGTGCTTGCGGATAGAAAGGAGTCCGGCTGCGAGATCTTGGCTCAGGAGTTAGGAGGTATGCTTCTTCTGCTTCCCATTACTCGAGTACAGTCGTGGAACACTTATATACACACCCCGTCCAAATACACACTCACTACTGGTTGGTCGAATCTTAGTAATGGTGGCCTATTCCACAAGCCAATCAGTGGGGACTGTGTATTGGGGCAGGTCGTGTATTTTGGTGTTCTACGATTGTATGTTTTCTGTTCTGGCCTTCGACCTAACTTTGCTTCTGTGATAGATCATCTTTCCCAAGACCCCTTCCAGCTTCGACGTGCTCTTGAGAAACTGACTTCCCTGTCCCGCCACATTGAAACTCTATTTGGATTCGCCCATTCACCCCGCCTCCGGCCTGCCCTACGATACCGCCTGTTTACTTCCGCTGTCCCAAAGAAGGCTCATACAGTAGAATTACCCACATCGCCGGAGGAGTGGAAGTCCTTCTTAGAGGTTGCATGTGATAAGCACTATGACTTCCAGGAGACACACGCGGTGGAGCTTGCAGAAAGTTTTGGATCAAGTAAATGGGTGTGCCCGGTCCACTGCGAATGTGGGCTTATCCAGTACCTCCACGCTAAGCAGGGCAATCAGTGGGACTATGTCCCACCATTTAGCTACATTGGGGTCTCTAAGCTTAGCTGTAGTGCCTGCCGCATCTGGATAGAAACCTTCAACGAACAGAGCGGACGGAGGTTTTATACAAGATGTTCGCATGGAAAATGGTACTGGCCCTGGGGGATACCTAGAACAGAGGGGCCCTTGGTGGGGGTTATGGCACGAAAGGTTTTAGATGAATACCTTGCGTATCTGGAGTCTCATAAGCTTCTGAGATCAAACTTGGAAAGCAGTTGTGGATCCTCAGATGGGGCCAGCCACGGTCTAAGCGATGATGATGAGAAGGATGCTGAGGCTGTAGGTGCCGCGATCGTGCAAGACCGTGGAGGTGGCGGGCTTGGGTTTTTTGATGACAAATAGCCTGAGGATGATGAGATGGTAATGAGGGGGTAGAGTGGTAAAGTGTGTTTGGTCCAAAAGATATTCGAGAGATGCGGGGATATAATGCGTGGATAATGAAGGAGGGGGAGGTTGATTTCATTTGGCCTGTTCCTTGAGCCTCACTGTTTGTTGATGCCCCTCCCATATCCGGCCCAGGGGGGAAATGTTAAACTTTTTCTTTATTATTATTTTTTTCTTCACCTTCCTTGCTCTTGTTGGCGGAATTTGTGCCTGTTGGTAGTGGTAGAGGACACACATCTGAAGGCTAGCTATGAACTTGTCCATGCATTCCACCACCTACGCTATAGTACTTTCTACATTTCTACTATAGTGCCAGATATCCAAAACCGACCCTCTTGTTCACCTTTTTGTGGAGTTGAGAAGGGGTGTGTATTTCTGTGATGAAAAGGATGTCCCTTGACATTTAGCCTTTCTGGTAGAAATCTTGGTATTGAGAAACAAAAAAAGGGTCGATCCGTTTCAAGGCACCTATAGGAAACGAAACGGACAGCGAAGGGAAAATACTTGCAGGGCAGTCGAGCAGAGGGGAAGGAGTTCACTTCTCCAACAAACAGGCCGAAAAAAAGGGGAATCGTAAATACCAGGGAGAACAAACACTACTAGAAGGGGCAATCGCCGCACGCACGACTAGAGGTCAAATTTATTCATCCGAAGGAGGAATGTAGTTCCGTCATTGGAATTGCAATCGGAAGGGGAATAAAAAGAAATTCGTCAAAGAGAAAATAAATCCGTGCCCCCAATCCCGATGTCTGCTCTCCACTGCTCCGTTCGTTGTCCGCTGCTCCTCCTTTTTCCGTTGTCCTCCTTGTTCCGCATTGTTTTTTCTTGGTTCCTCCTCCTAATGCTTGCCCCGCCTAACTACCAATTCCCTTGCCAAGACATCAACTGAGCTAACTAGCAAACAAAACCATCCTCCCTACCGACTAGTCCCAAGCCCTACCCCTCATGATAACTAGCTGATCAAATAAAATAAAAAACCACAACCTCTAGCTAAAACATCGCAGGCCATTTTCCCTCTCCACAATACCAAGATTACAACCAGAAAGGCTAAATGTCAAGGGAGATCCTTTTCATCGCAGAAATACACACCCCTTCTCAACTCCACTAAAAGGTGAACAAGAGGGTCGGTTTTGGATCCCTAGCACTATAGTGGAAATGTAGAAAGTACTATAGTGCAGGTGGTGGAACGCGTGGACAAGTTCATAGCTAGCCTTCAGATGTGTGTCCTCTATCACTACCAACAAGCACAAATTCCTGCGACAAGAGAAAGGAAGGAGAAGAAAAAAATAATAATAAAGAAAAAGAAAAAGTTTACCATTTCCCCACCTGCCCAGATATGGGCGGGGGATCAGCAAACAGTGAGGCACAAGGAACAGGCCAAACGAAATCAACCTCCCTCTACTACATTATCCATGCATTATGCCCCAGCATCTCTCAAATATCTCTTGGACCAAACACACTTTACCACTCTACCCCCTTGTTACTATCTCATCGTCCTCAGGCTATTTATCATCAAAAAACCCAAGCCCGCCACCTCCACGGTCTTGCACTATCGCGGCACCTACAGCCTCAGCGTCCTTCTCCTCATCATCGCTTAGACCGTGGCTGGCCCCATCTGAGGATGCACCACTGCTGTCTGAGTTTGATCTCAGAAGCTTATGAGAGTCCAGATGTGCGAGGTATTCATCTAAAACCTTTCGTGCCATAACCCCCACCAAGGGCCCCTCTGTTCTAGGTATCCCCCAGGGCCAGTACCATTTTCCATGCGAACATCTTGTATAAAACCTCCATTCGCTCTGTTCGTTGAAGGTTTCTATCCAGATGCGGCAGGCACTACAGCTAAGCTTAGAGACCCCAATGTAGCTAAATGGTGGGACACGGTCCCACTTATTACGCTGCTTGGTGTAGAGATACTGGATAAGCCCACATTCGCAGTGGACCGGGCACACCCATTTACGTGACCCAAAACTTTCTGCAAGCTCCACTGCTTGCGTCTCCTGGAAGTCATAGTGCTTATCACATGCAACCTCTAAGAAGGACTTCCACTTCTGCGGTGATGGGGGTAATTTTACCGTATGAACCATCTTCGGGACTGTGGAAGTAAACAGATGGTATTGCAGGGCCGGCCGGAGGTGGGGAGAATGGGCAAATCCAAATAGAGTTTCAATGTGGCGGGACAGGGAAGTCAGTTTCTCAAGAGCACGTCGAAGCTGGAAGGGGTCTTGGGAAAGATGATCTATCACAGAAGCAAAGTTAGGTCGAAGGCCAGAACAGAAAACAAACAATTGCAGAACACCAAAATACACGACCTGCCCCAATACACAGTCCCCACTGATTAGCTGGTGGAATAGGCCACTATTACTAACATTCAACCAATCAGTAGTGAGTGTGTATTTGGATGGAGTGTGTATATAAGTGTTCCACGACTGTACTCGAGTAATGGGAAGCAGAAGAAGCATACCTGCTAACTCCTGAGCCAAGATCTCGCAGCCGAACTCCTTTCTATCCGCAAGCACAATTTTTACATGCTTGTTGGCTAGGATGCTCTGGGAATATACCAATTCCCATTCCGACTCCATGAGTTTGTTTTTGGGGTTATCGTGAAGCTTAGAAACTACCTCTATGGCCAACAACAATGCGACCACCGCCTTGTACAGGCTCAGTTCAAACCCTTGTAGGTAGAGGAATACACGCCGTTTAAGCACCTCCTTCATGAAGCGGCGAAGGCGTGTGGACCACTTATCTATTCGCTTCATCTGCTTTTTCACAGAGTACTAGTATATGTCGCGGAATATCCCCATCTTCAAAGAGCGGCCCACCTTCTTGGGCATTTGTGGTGACCTCAGCTCAGACTTGTCCCATCTCCCGCCCCTATTCTTTTTATACTCGACCGATAGGACTTGCAACTTTCTCCATATCTTGGTGAGATGATTAACTAGGCCATGAGTAACGCTTTGGTTCTCGGCAACAGTTAGGCGAATTTCTTGTTTCTGAGAGTTCAATTGTAGACCTATTGCGACGACCTGGGATTCCTTCCGAGAAACAGATATATGGGCAAGAGCATCCAGGATAGGGAAGGTACGAACGTTTGTCTCATGGTGATCAACAATGCCACCCTGGAGCGAGTGCAGTGAAGGATCCACGCGGCGGGGAGAACCGTCTTGCGTACCCTTGAATGTGTAGCACATAAGAGCCACCAGGTGGTGTGGGTCGAGGTTGGTGGCCATGGCCCTGAATCCACCAGCGAAGGGGAAAAAACAGGATGTGGTAGGCTTTTGCTGGGACTAATTATCTAAAGTATTAGTACAGTATCAAAACAAGCGAACCCTTTAATCATACCGTCAATAATCCTAATCTAGAGCACTGCGAGAGCTCTTGAAATCCACTATCTCTGATAGCCTTGTAATCTCCTGATTCTGAGTTGGAAGCTCCTGAGAAAGATTGCAGTTTTCACGATGCAGTACAGGGTCGGCCCACAAGACGGGTTGGGCCTCGTTGGCTAGTATTTGCAGTTCTATTGACAGTCAAACGAGACCCTATCGTGGCCTAACAGGCGGATTTCCGCCGGTAACCTGTTAGTAGATTTCAAGAGTTTTTTTTATGGTGCTAGGAGTGAAAAGCTTAACGAGAGGAAAAAAGCAAAGAGGAAAGACTCACAGACACAGCAATGACGATGGCCTTTGCTGGGACTAATTATCTAAAGCATTAGTACAGTATCAAAGCAAGCAAGCCCTTTAATCATACCGTCAATGATCCTAATCTAGAGCATAGTGAGAGTTCCTGAAATCTACTCTCTCTGATAGCCCTGCAATCTCCTGATTTTGAGTTAGAAGCTCCTGAAAAAGATTGCAGTTTTCACGACGTGGTACAGGGTCGACCCAAAAGAGTGGTTGGCCCTTGTTGGCTAGTATTAGCAGTTCTATTAACAGTCAAATGAGACCCTATCGTGGGCTAACAGGTAGATTTCGGCTGGTAACGTGATAGTTGATTTCAAGAGTTTTTTTTTTGGGTGGTAGGAGTGAAAAGCTTAACGAGAGGAAGGAAGCAAAGAGGAAAGGCCCGCAGACACAGCAATGACGATGGTTTGGGGGGTTGGAAGAGGGGGGAGGGATGAGGGGAGTGATCATGTTGGGAGGGAAGGAAGACCAAATTTGAAGGTTGACAAGGAGGCAAACAAGGTAGACAATAAAGTGCTGTGCGAAGACATCTGCTGTCTGGGTAATCACATGACACGCATCCCTTGCCTTCTCTCACTGTTCCTCACAACTCAGCTAGTACCATGTCAACGTTGCAACACATGTACCTCAACTCAATAAACCATATAATAAAACAATTGTGATTGTGATCAAAAGACAAAATTATCAGAAATTAATACTTGGTGTACCACCCACCAGCCTCAATCACAGCCTCTCTCCTCTCAGGCATACTCCTAGCCAAACTATCAAAGAAATGAGAGTCAGAATGTGTAATGGCCATTGTGATGAGTAGTTCCTGTAGTACTACTAATGGGTACATGTATTGCAACACTGACTGTTGTACCTATGGTTGTGTAATTATAACTCCCATTACCATAAATATTGATCCCAAGTGGCCAGTCTGGACAAAGGGTCAGCAGTCCAGCTAGACTAGCCATACTTTTGAAAACCCTGGGTCAGTCCAGTCAGAATTATTTACAACCACCAAAGTCCACCCGTGCTCAGCCAAGTGCTGAGTAGAATCTTTGAGTAACCACAGTTAATGCTAAGTTACCAAGTATCTGAGTAAGGGTTCCTGCTGCCCAGGTAAAGTAGTCAGATGCCCAAGCTAGGCTACTCTTCAGTTTTGGAAAGCTAGTTTCCTGCAGTGTGGCTAGGCTGTCCTTGAAAATGTTTAGGTTTGTTTGGCAATATCCAAAACTGGATGGACTAGCCTCTTGGGTCCGCTAACTGTAGGCTCTATGAGTAGAATGTCTTTCTCCAGCCCTAGGGCTTGCTAGATATGACCCACCCACCATGCAATGATATATCACTCTACATATCTATTGCTGTTCCATTTCTCCTCTTTGTTGTTTCCTTCCTACTTCTTTCTCTTCTTTGTAGCTTGCTAGATATAATGTCATTGTATCCCTGGCATGATTCCTTGCTAATAAACTACTGATCACTATGGGAAATTTGCCTCTGAAGGAAAGAATCCTGGGGTAGGAGTGCAATCTCATCATGAGTTCAATGATGTTACAAGCAAGACCAGTAAAATGAGTGGATACATGAGATCTTACTGCAAAAAGAGCAGTTTCTACAACAAAATATTACACTGGAGAAAACACAAAATTACAAACTATTCATAGAACCACTGAAAACAGTAAGGACATCATTTTGTATATACAAATGTCCACTCAATTCTTAACTCCTCAGGAGTGGTATGCAGCTGAACATTTAAATTCTGCCAAGACAGATTTTTCCCACCAAAAACAATGGTCTTGGTACAATTTTTAGGAAAGTTTTGTTCCCTCCTGTTACTACTCTTCAGAGAATTTAAATATATTTGAGGTTACAATAAAAGTCAAGTAGTCTACATTTTTTCTCAACACTCTATAAAGTTATCCTATTTTTAATTCAAGTATTGGTGCTAGAATAAGTATGCAAAATTAGCCATTTTGCCTGTGAAATCACTCACTACTGGGCTTTGGCATCTTCGAATAGCTGTGACCAGACTGACCCAAGCTTTTGTAAACTATGACTGGACTGGCCAGAGTGCTGACCCATGGTCTAGACCAGCCACTTGGGGATACTGATTAAGTACACTGTTCAGTCATACTGGTACTAGTAAAGTATCATAGAGGTGTGAGTAAGCTAAGATCAGAGAATTGGATTAGCAAGAAAAGTAGAGATTTCTAATAATGTACAGTATCTCAACAGGCCATACTACCTATTTGGCCACACTTTGTCCCACTGAGCTGCTCCAGTATGCCACTTAAGTCACAGGTATGTTTTGGTCACTATTCTTCACTTCAGCTCACAGTTGAAGATACTTTTCTTTGATCTACTTCCTTACCAAATCAGGCCTTGGCACTACTTCCCATGCAGTTTCAACTGCAATAGTACCTTCCACAATATGCTTAAAGAACTTCAGAACCTTAAGGTAACATGACTCCTTAAACTGCTTTATGTAGCAGTCTATGAAAAATTGATCTCCTGGTGAAATCCTGACTTTAAGTTCTGGCTATTGCTGTAGAAGCTCCACCATTACTGAGTAGTTGTAGCTGACATGCACCAAATTACCTCTAATAGGTTGAAGAGTATCAAGGATCCTAATTAGAGCTATGAGCTAGTACCAACTCGATGGCAGTGACCATAATATTTAGTAGACTTCTAGATTATAGATTACCTTTGAGATAGATAAAGAAATATAGAAATCGATAAGGATCAGTGTCCAGGAGAAATGTTGTATCAGGATTGATCAGATGCTAGCAACTGGTAGGAGTGAGAGCAACTATGTCAGACAATGGTGCATACAGAAGTTGGTGAGAGTCCCAACCACTAGGTTTGCCCAATAATGGTATAACAGCTCACCACCAACAATCAATGTTGATGTCCTGAAAGCTACAGTTATGGAGTAGAGAAAGTGTGCAGTCAAACTGTTCATCAGCAACTGCGAGGTTGAGATCAGCAAGGATAAGATCTGATCCAAAGACCCTTAATGCCACAATTCTAAAAATACAAACCTTTATTCCAGACATTTCGAGGATACTGGCAATAGCTAAAGGTGATATTCTTGTGGGGCAAGTGGACTCAGTACTCAGAGGTAAAGACATTTTCAAAGGGTGGCAAGAACTCACACTGGAAGGTATTGTAGTGGAAAGGAGAGGTTAACTTTGAGTTGAATGACTTGATCAGATTCTACCCCACTATCTGATTACTAATCATTGTGTCTTGGTAGTCTATGATGCAAGTACTGTGAGGGTCAAAATCTGGCTGTGTATTATTAGCACTTTGGTAGCTATTTTTACATGATCCAAATAACTGTTGGTGATTGTGTTTTGTTGAGCTAGAAGATTGGGAGATTACGTAACTTTTGTATATAAACTTTGAATGTGTGTGTGACTAGTTAGCAAATTGTATGATGAAAGGGCTATGTGAGGTAATGGGAAGGGCGGAAAGGGTGGAAAAGTGGAAGAAAATAGGAAAAAAGGAGGCTTTGAAAGAAAGGATTATCAAAAAAAAATGGGATAGTTGGTTTTGGAGAATTTCAACATAAATAGTTGGGAAATCAGGATAGATTGGAAAAAGAGCAGAGAACAGAAGAGATTTGGGTTTTTTGATTTTTTTTGGTTTTTTTCTTTTGTCCTTTTCATTTGGTGCTTTGAGCCTGGCCCATTGAGAATTTGAGTTTTCAATACCCTATACAAGTGGGACAGAAAAAGTGAGTTGACACACCCAGGCAACCGCTGGGTCCAATCATGCAGCAATACAAGTCAAAGTCTCTTGATACTCAGGCAATATGATGATATCTATGAACAGTCCGCAGGCTTTTCCCTTTTAATCACTAGGAATGGGAGAAGGAGAGCAACATGCTCCCAATGATATACTTGTAGATTTCACTTAAGACAAATTAATATCATCTGCTGATCAGCTACTACAATACCCATGTCTACTCAACTCTTAGAGTTCTAGTATGAGTATAGTCAACAACCAGGCCATGACTAATACTGGGCCGTGATGAACAGGGATCTACAATGGATATTCTTCTATTACACTACTTTGACAGGTTCAGTTGTTGCCTGTCAAATTCTGCTCATCATTATGGCCTGGTATTCGGCATGGCCCCGTTGGGGACTATAGTTTATCCAAAACCTCTACCCACTTTATGGAGAGTTTGGTTATCCTATGATGGCTATAATCAAAACCCATTCTTATGTTGTAAAGAATTACATAATTTTATTTAGCATCTGTATCAGGATACTGCATTTTTGATGAGCACAATACAAGTCTTGGTATGGGGTAGAAAACCTTCAGTTCATGCTAGTTCACACTGTCCTGAGATTTTGTGAATAATATTGTCAATATAACCCCTCCATAAGTATTATTGGAGAATTGATCTCAAGTTATGGTGGTCATAGAAAAAAACCTCCCCATCATAGACCTTTACCATAAGCCCCCACTATCTTTTTATGCAACCATCCTGGAAAGAATATAAATAAAAAAAGAAAGAGAGAAAGCTTTAACCCCACAATAACTAGAACCATCATAACCACTACCCTGACAGTAGCGATAATTCTGGAAGGAATGCAAGTATTCAGGCCACTCATACAGTAGCTAGATGTATCTATCCTATGAAGTAATTGTTCTTACCACACTGGTCAATTCACCATATGTGGGCAGCAGATTATTCCTTGCTATTTCTTGCTGGCAAAGATGTCCTATGATTTTGCTCCATTCCTCTACCTCTACCACCTGAGCAAGCCAGAATCATCTCAAGTTAGAGGTTACTATCCAAGCACCTATGGTACTAGCCACAGTAGTCATAAGTAGTTCCCTACCCCTAGAACTAAAAGCTGAAAAATACTATCAGCAGTAAGTATACAAGATATATCAAGATTGTAGGATTTCTAAAGCCAACTAATTATGTGTAGCATGGTGTATTGAACGTATGATGAAGGGAAAGTATGAGATGTTTGCAGTTTAGATATTTGGAAGGTTAGTGGGAACAAGACCCTTGGAGTACTGACACACAGGGTGCACATAACGATAACTGTTAACCAGGATGGGGACATTGAAGTAAGATTGCGTCCTGACATTGAGCCTTACACTGAGTGCATCAGGAAAGAATCTGGACATACACCCCTATACCTGGTTTACTCTAACAATACCTGGCACTTCACAGTTGCATCCTGATGACATCAGGTGCTCAACTGTTGCATCCTAAGGCCTGCTGGTCCTAAGCAAGTACATCATAATAACATCTGAGGAGAGTATCTAAAATTCAAAACTCCTGACCCTAGCATACCAGCAGTGTGACCCATATATAGGACTTACATTGCAAAGTTTCTTTTAGTAAAACTATTTCAATTTCATTTATTCTATATAAATTTATAACTAGTATATATGAGGAAGATAGATTTTGCATGAGCATTCCTTTAACAGATGAATACTAGTTGCTTAACAGTCTATAGCTTTCCAGGGACTGATGCCAGGAGGACGTGGGAGGCGGCATTGGAAAGCTGGTATTGAGGGGATTCCGGAACATGTCTGATAGGTGTGGGTGAACATCTGAGCTTCAAGATATATGTCTTCAAAGTTAGCAGAAATTCACCAGTGAAGGCCAGTTTTATAGTAGCCTGTAGCTCAGCAGAGAGTGGCACCAGCAGGATATGGGAGGCGCCATTGGAAGACTGGGATCAAGGGGATTCCAGAACATGTCTGACAGGCATGAGCCAATGGCTGGACGTTGAGATATCTGTCTTTGAAGTTAGCAGGGATTTACAGCTAAATATCATTTCCATAGCAGCCTGTAGCTTGGTGGGGTCTGACACCAGGAGGATGTGGGAGGCACTGTTGGAATGCTGGCATAGAGGTGATTCTGGAACATGTCTGACAGGTACAAGCTATTGGCTGGGCGTCAAGATATCTGTCTTTGATGTTAGCAGAGATTCACTAATAAAGACTATTTATATAGTAACCTGTAGCTCGGCAGGGACTCATGCCAGAAGGATGTGGGAGGTGCCATTGCAAAGCTAACATCAAGCGGATTTAGAAACACATCTGATGGGTGCGACTGAATGTCTGATCATCGAGATATCTGTCTTCAAAGTTAGCAGAAATTCACCAGTAAAGACTATTTTCATAGCAGCCTGTTGCTTGGCAGAGAGTGATGCCAGGAGGATATGGGCAGTGGCATTAGAAGGCTGGCATTGAGGGAATTCAGAAACATCTCTAAGAGATGTGAGCAAATGTTTAGTCATTGAGATAACTGTCTTTAAAGTTAGCAGAAATTCACTAATAAAGACTATTTTCATAAGAGTTAGCGATACCATGACAAACTGTGCTAGAAGTTAGCTGAAGGTTTCCTTGGAACTCTGAATCTGACATTACATCAGGATATCACGGTGTCAAGATATTGGTCTTTGATGTTACCAGATTAGAGTTTGCAGGATTTATTAATAGTAGATGTAAATGTTGAATGTGACTAAAAAGAATGATCAGAAAATGCATGTATGAAAACATAACATGCTGTGTTACCTAAGATATCATAAATATCACTCATTTTTACAATGAATGCAACTGTCATATTCGCTCCCTTCAGAGTTATGAGAATGAAATAGACTTGAATATTAGTGTACTGTCTTATTTCATCAAATTGAGGATCTCTATATAGGGTTCTAATCTCCATTTCAAGACAATTAATCCTCCTAGAGCCTACAATTTAACAAAAGGGGGCAAAGGAGATCATGTTAACTCCTGTTAAACAGCCTTAACTTTTGTTAACCTACAGTTACTTATGTGCTTTGGTGATTAAACCTTGCCCTAGCATTACCCAATTTGACAAGATAATATGCTATTTGAGTCTTCTCCTTTTTTCATACCTAATTTGGTTAAACTTTCACAGTCAGTGGCTAATATGTGGCTGGCTGCAACCTTATGTCCAATCCAAACTCAGGAGGCAAGTGAGCATCCCTGCAGAATTTAGGATGTAACTGAGGGTCCAATCTAAACTCAGGAGGTAATGGAGCATCCCTTCGGAGCTCAGGATACATTAGGTGCAACTGAGTGGAGCTTCCAAACTGAGGATGCAACTGAGTGTCCAATCCAAACTCAGGAGTCAAGCAAGTATCCCTGCAGAACTCAGGATGTACTAGGCACAACTGAGTGTAGCTTCCCAACTCAGGATGCAACCGAGTGTCCCACATAAACTCAGGATACACTAAGTACAATATAGTAATTCATCGAAACTCAGGATACACCAGGCATACCAGGTGCATGAGAAATGCAACTTGTGTCAGGATGCAATGCCCATATATCTGATGCCAGATTTTTTTTTGCTGATGGACAAGTTACTAGGAAAAGCCCCCTTTAAGTACTCAAGCCCCTCTCCCCAGTTACCAGACCAGTAGACTGGAGGTGCCTTCATCCCTCAGCTGATACTTTGGATATAGCAGCATGTGGCTACCCAGCAACCAGCTACCCACAGATATGACCAGCTCTTAGGAACAGCTTTCTACAATAACTTAAACTGAATATTAATGGAAAAACAAGGGGGAGAAAGGGAAGAAAAAACATAAAAATTGCCAAAGCCTCTACTGCAGCAGACTACATCTCAAATAGTTTACTTTTTATTCAGTTGTAAAAATACTGGCATGAACTGCTCCAGTATTTATTTTTGCTTCATCCACCACTCTGCTTGTTGTCCAGAGGTGGCTTATTTCACTTTCCTGATAAGGTCTTGGCACTTTTTAGTCCAACTTGGATCTGTTGCAAGAGAATTAGTATTCCACTGGAGGACTCAGGAGACCAGGTATGCAAACTGTGAATGTCATAGTATGATACTAACAAATACCTTTCATGTGGGATTGATAGGACTTATTAGTACTCCAACATACATGTTCTCCATACCTAGTCTCCTGACATACTTGCCTATACTGACAGAGCCCCTACCACGAGTCTCTATACTGTAAGTACTTAAATAGGAGAAATATGTACTATAAGCTTGGAATTCACCTACTTGCCTTATAGAGGGGAAAACACTACAAACTCAGCCCTCAGCCCTCACCTGAGACAAAGCAAAAGGAATATACTGTACACAGTACCATACTAGGAGAGGCAACTACAAAGTCCTAACAAATTTTTTCCTCCATTTGAGTTTTTATGACATTTGCTGGTACCAAACTGGGTAATTGATTATTGTATTCGCCATCAATAATAAAGAGAATAACCAGATGTAACACCTCCCCCCCATCCTGTACTCTCCACCCCACTGCCACTAGGCACTTGACCATTCAACATGCCCTCCCCTAACATGACTAGTGATGTAGCGCAAGCAATGGTGGCCATTTAGACAGACGGTGGACCTCTGCAATCTGCTCCTCTTGCAGTCATTCTTCCCTCAATGCCTCGACCTATATTCTTTCCCGAAGAATCCTGTTGGCTTCCACCTTCTTCTTTAAAACCTTTGCTACCCAAGCCCAGTCCTCTGTCTGCCCCCTCCATTCATGCCACACTTGGATGCCTCTGAAAAAGACTCCAAATGTAGATGTCCTGATTAGTGTATTCACTGCACTCGTGTTTTCTTTATGGATAGCTAAACAAAATATTAGAACTGTAATAAAATAGGCAGAACAATAGCAGGAAAATTGTATAAAAGCTGTAGATTGATAGATAGAATAGTTAAAGTTGAGGAGTTCACAAGGGCATAAGATAGATGTTCAAGTTTGCATAATATTTCTATCTAACTAATCAGGCCCTATTTATCATATAACTTCCTTTCCTCCCATGCTGTGCCTGTGTGGGTGAAGGTTTTCACTGCCAGTAAAGGAGAAGAAAATTTTCTCTACCAAAATAATAAGAAAAACATTAACAGTGAGGAGAAACTAGCAGTCCCCTGCTTGAATACTCGAGGGTTCCAAAATTGGGATTGTATGCATTGTAGTATCTTAGTTCATAAATTACTTTCCTTACCAGTGGTAATGGATAAAAGGAGACACTCATTATGGGAGGAAGCTTCAGGACCTTTCCTACATTACCAGAATGTATCCAGATCAATTATAGAGAATAGAGATACTGATGAATGAACTTTTGAGACCTCTAATGAATTGATAGAAGTAAAAAATTAACAAAGAAGAATACAGTCATACTGTTGGTGGTAAAATAAGCAAGATAAATTTATATACCTGTAATGTATGATTTAAAAGTAGAAAACAAAGATAAATAATAACTAATAAGATAGAAGACTGAATTTACTGTAATAAGAATTAAAGAAGCAAGAACATAAAGTATAGCAATTATAGTAACACTTCAGGAAAAACAATATTGTCAGTTACCCTTGGACTTTGCTCTGAGAGAAGAAGAGTTAAATTATCTAAAGAAGTTACCCTTGAGAGAGTAACATAGAGTTACCTATGAGTAAAAGTATTATCATGCAAATCAACCCCTACATTTTGCAATGATTGTCCTTAGGATTTGTTCATAGTCATCGCAAAGCAGAGGCAAATCAGGAACTCCTTTCTCTCCAAGATGAAGGGTAAGTCCTCCTCATTTGTTGTTAAACTTATTCATAGCAATAAATGAATCTGACCATCTCACCTGCTACCCAAAATCTCAACCTGAATACAATTCCATCCAAGTCCAACTATTCACATCTGAGTTCCATTACACATTCCTTGCTTTAGACTAAGGTTCCATATCAAAATTACTGGTACCCCAATTTTCAGTTTCAGACAAGAGAGTGGTACTCCAGCTAGATTTATACTTTGAAGATACTTGTCAGGAAAAACCTCAGGTCCCTGATAATCATCATCACACTACACCTTATTTACAGCTTCAAAGGTATGTTCTTCCCCATGCATTCGCTCAAGCAAATACGCATTGAACTCATTCACTGTCTCATTCTTATAAGCAAGAATTGCTTTTCCTTTAAAGGTGTTATGATCTCTAGTAGCAATATCAAGGAGGACCTGTGGATAGACCTGGTCATTTAAAGCTTCCACAGTGGATACACTGCGAATGTAGTTTGGAATTGTTGGTTTACCATAAAATTGTTGGTTACCAACAAGTGATTTTAGGAAGTCCAGGAATACTTAGTTTGCATCATTAGCAGGAACTCTCATATTTCTTGTAAGTTTGAATATGATCAGGCGAGACCAGAAAGAGCTATATTGGATGCAAGCTGAAACTGTTGCCAGTTGGTTCCCATGCCAAATAATAGGGAGAATTTGCCCAAAATCCCCACCCAGTACAGATGGTATCCCACCAAACAGATATCCTTCCAATGTCCCACAATGATCATTGAGACAAAAATTCACTACCTCAAAGTTGGCTTTATGTTGCATTTGGACCTTATCCCATATAACTAAAGAGGTAGCCTGGATTAGAGCAGACAGAGTAGACCCACTCGAGATATTGTATACCACGTTAACATCATTGGAGAGGGGTATTCGAAATCATGAGTGCGCAGTTCGACCACCAGGGAGAAGTTGTGCTGCAATCCAAGATGATGCAACACATAAAACAATTTTGCCTTGAGCTTAGAAATGGCAACAAAGAGTATTATATAGGAATATCTTGCCTGTTCCAGCTGGTCCATGGAGAAAGTAAGCTCGTTAGTCTCATGCCCATCAATTCCTGGAATATCTATTGAAAGCAGAGACAATAGCATCGAACCAGACAGCCTGGTCCTCATTGAGGTCTCTTAGCATTTGGGCAGCAGTGTTTGCTTACTCTTGATGATCATATGTCATCTCTTCAGTGAGAAATAGATTTTGGGATCCTGAGACTTGGCCTGCCATAGCCCAGTTGACCTTAGGAGTAGGTAACCCAAAATCTGTAAGACTCTTGGCAAATTCTGTAAGGTGATTCTGAATCAAGTATAATCTATAGTCATATTGTATCCCAACTGTATCCGAAATGTTTGCAGGTATTTGGAGTGCACCTCTTCTAAGCATGTTTAGAATATCATCATACATACATTCATGGAGCTGCTCCCAAATAGTTAATGGATTGGTGATTGTGGTATAGTGGAGTGCAAGAGTAAATAGATGATGTAAAGTGCTTCTGGTTCTTAAATCTGCTCCCTCAGTAAATAGTGAAACCCACTTACCATCATCCTCTAGGAGCCATAATGCGATACAAGCACCTTTGAAAGTGGGATATAACTCTCCATCTATAGTTTAGAGATCCACAATACTCTGTAGTCCATGAACAACAGTGAGTAGCAAGTGAAGGTAGTAGCGTTCTCCCATAATTGGACTGGCTGAAAACATTCTTCTTATTGCCAATCTACATTCTCTCTTCTTCCAACCTTTTTTCTGTATGTATACATAGTTCTCAGGAAATTCATGATACAAGTACATCTGTCCATCCAGATTTTTTTGATTATATTCAAAAAATGCTGTCAAGTTTGTCATAGAACCTTCTAACCTGTCTCGCAAAATAGCCAGATCTTCAGTTGGAGCAAAATACACAGCTTGGTATCCAGGAAGGTGTACCATGAGATTTATGACTGGTGGGAGCTCCTCATGAGTACTAAATTCGAAGAGATGCCAAACTGCCTCAGTTGGCACAATATAATGGCCTGTCAGATGGCACTTGATCTCATCCATGTCAGAACAGAACTCTGCTGTGATATGATCACTGCCTTTGTAGATATATTTATGAATATATTTTACCACCTGGAACGAACTACAGACTTCGACGTTAATATGTGCCTTATAGAAAAGGCAGAGATATTGGTTATATGGAACAACTCTTCAATTATCAATCACCACAGTTACTCCAGGTCCTGCATTTTAAACTGGTATGGTCAAGCTTTGCCCATTATCACTCCTCCTATACATTGGATAACCGTTAACCTGGACAACTGTTTCCTCTTGCAATAAGTGTAGATATCGTTTGTTGCAAAATGGAATACCCATGCCTTGGTGGTCTTGCATGCAAACTGCTTGATTATTACCCCCTACAAAATGGGTGTGTACCATCAATGAGTGAATAATTCCAAGCAGCTCACTTCCATGATCTTTCTATTCATCTGGCAACTCAACTGATATGAGATTGTCTATAGTCTCTGCTGTCAAGAATTGGTCATCTGTTTTTAGGAAAACAAGTAAGTGGAGATGTGGTAAGGCTCACTTTTAGTATTCGATTGTCCATACCCAACCAAGCCACTCCCCCAAGATTTCCCCATTTTTTATCTGATCCAGCAAATCCTTAACCTTTAGGTGAAATACTCATGCAACAAGGTCAGGATGATCAGCTACTGTCTGGTTGCACAACAATTCTCTCTGAATCTCTACCCACTTTGGATTTGCAGTGAAAGTAATAAACAGTTATGGTCTTCCAAAATGACGGACGATGGCCATACTGTCTTGATATAGCCTGTGCATAAAGCAGTCCCCTCCAGCATATGATGCAGGTAAATTAAACCTCTTCCCAATGACCTGGAGGTTGACATCACCATCCTGAAGAATATCAGCCAACCTGTTACACAAATCAGATCGAATATTTGACTGATGACTTTTCAACCAAGCGAGCTTGTTCTGATCACATACTGCCCATGCATCGATAACAAACTGTTGAAACAGTCTTTGAGCCTTAAAAGTAGTAAGAGGCTCATCTCTATCAGTATGTAAGTAGTATCAGTAGAATGAGCATTGTGGCATCCTAACAGACTCTCGTCATCCACCCTTGTTTTTCAAAGTACAACCCCAGTGCGAACCAGCTTCACCTCTTGGAAATAATAGGACATAATGGAGGGTAAGGTATGAGACATGGTTTGGATTAATGACTGTAAGACCCTTATTAACTGTATCATCCCCATTGACTCTGGATGCGAGAACAATATCACGAAAACCTCCATCTCCATACTCATCTAGAACAATAACAGCAAGCTCATTGGCTGTTGGAATATTCTCCTTCCGTCAATCTGCCCCAATTTGAACCACTATTTGCATTTGTAGATCTAACATAACCTTAACGTTAGGCTGATTAGGGTGCATTTGAGCAAACTGCTCATTGGCAGTCTGGTATAACAGAATCAATGGTGAACATTGTTGTAACATGTTGGTTAATTCCACTATTGTTTGCACATTTAGTTCCAGAGCCTGGACTAATTGTGCTTGAGTGGCAAAGTCAGGATCATAGAGGTAAACTTGGGAGAATACAGTATCTTGTTTAGTGGGTGCAATAAAAGGACCTTGGAGGTGGTGTATAGCACCATGTACCTTAAAGATCTGTATACCCCTATGAGAGTTGATATTTTGCTGATCCATATTATATTTTATGTACGTAAAGGTAAAGGTACTATTCCAATGCCTCAGATCCTTATGGAACTGTTTTGACTTGGCATCTTCACCATCCATCAACGACCCCAGAGGTTCAGGTAGTGCTGCTAAAGGTTCTATCACCACATCTCCATGCTTACAGCATGATTCGAAACTTTGAACTCCTACTAGACCACCTCACCTTATTTCATCCTTCCAATGCATGGCATGGTAGTGGAAGTACAGAATATTCATCTTGCCAAGACTGTGCATACTCCAGTGGCTTCTGTTTCGAATATACACTAGATTGAGAGTGTCATTTACTCTCCCTACTGGTATAGTAACTGCACCACTGAGCTGATTCTCCACGACTTGTTGAACTCTGTGATTTCTTCTCCAGTCCTAAATTACTTCCTGTTAATATTCATTCTTTCTTTTTCGTAAGTGACAGATTTAGAAAAGTTGTAGATCTATACCAGGTATTGATGACATGTTTTCTTTAATTGACCATTTCAGTCATGATAGTAAGCTTCCTCCAATTTATCCTGAAGACAATTACTACAATACTGTGATACCATCTTGCCACTACGCTGCCAAGCATAGGTCATCCCTTTAGACAAAAAAGTTAACAAAGGTTCACTCCCCTAAAGCATAATAAATATAAGTAATAGATCTGCTAGTCAAACAGGATATGAACATTACCTGTGTTGAACCAAATACTGAGTAGACAACTGGAAGTGTACTGGCTGAGCTTGAGTGAACAAGTTTGCTGAAGGGAAACACGCTTCAGAGGGAAAGAAATAAAATAGGAAAACTGAGAGGAAAATCTATATCTGTTTGTTGTTGGTGCCAAACCTGTTGTTCATCTCTCTGTCTCTTGATAAAAAGTTAAGGATGATTGTTCCTTATATAGGAATTGGTAACTTGGCAACCCACAAAAGCAAAACCATATTACAATAATGATAACCAAACTGAATTTTGGTTGGTCTGATATATAAAACCTAACCTTTCCTCTACTATTCCCAAACTATTGCTTATTCCCACATTACATTTCAGAGCTAGTATTATTAGTCCTTTCGTCATGCATTTTCTCCTATTATTTTCTTTATTCCTCAACTTTCTCCCTCATCTGCCTATTTTGTTCTTTTTACTTTTTCCTTCCTTTACACCTCTTTATTCTTGTTCCTTTTGATGTCTACTTTTCTCCCCCTCAACTATCACCTTTTGGTTTTTTTCTCCCTCAGCTACTTATATCATGCTCCTTTTATTCTACCATTTCTTCATTCTCTCCTTCCATTGTTTTCCTCCTCTCATTTCCTCTAATTATTTTCTCTCCTCTTGTAACATTCCTCTCTATTTTTGTATCCTTCTTTGTATAGTTTCTGTTACGGTTCCTACTATATCTTTTTCTATATTTCCTCTTAAGCCTTGATTTTCCAGCTTTTTCCAGCTTTGCATGTTTCCACTTACCTAGTCAGAAATAGCACTGAGGATTTATTACTATTTTTTACCAGTCAGTGGTTGTGTCCAGTGGAAAAAAGAATCAGATTAGTTTGTTGAGAAATTAGATCTTGAAGGTTGCCTTGGCGAAAACTGTGGACACTTACAAATGGTTGTACACTACATATTAGACTAGCATGACTACCCTCGAGGTCTCGAGATGTCATTCAAAGACTGTTTGGTATTGTATTACCGGGCAAATAAAGAACCCCAGGCTTGGTAAAGTGACATATATCCAAGAGTACAAGGCTAGTATTCTTGGTTCCTTCATCCTTATAACTAAGAAATGGAATTCACAATTAGTAAAGAATAAGTAGTAATAGATATAAAAGGAGTTTACGATTTTTTTTTTTTTTTAAATACACAAGAGAAAAGAAAGGAAGAATGAGAGTGGAGAAATAAAATTTTAATAAGAAAAAAAAGAATAATACAATTGCAGAAAGTTTTAAAGAACAAGAAAAAACAACTTTGAAAAACAATAGTAAAATGGTTGATATTATGAGTTTATAAAAGAACTTCAGGAAAAACAATATTGTCAGTTGCTGCTGGCTGTTCCACAGATGTCAGAAGCATCAGGCCAGTTAGGGATGAGACTCGAGATAGTGCTACATATAGTTGACCGTGAGTAAACACATTAGATCTTAGGTCCACACTAACATGAGTGAATGATTGCCCTTAGGATTTATTGACAGTCATGGCAAAGTATAAGTGAATTGGGAACTACTTTCGATGAAGGATAAAGGGTAGGTCTTCGTCATTTGTTGTACGCTTGATGCATGGAAGAAGTCGGATCTCACCATTCTATCTTCCGCCAATAATAGACACCTTAATGCAATTTCACCCAATCTCAATGACATGTATTCTTGTCCCATTACAAAGCTCATGCTTTGGACTAAGATTCCTAATTAGAATCACTAGTGCCCCAACCTTCAGTCTTAAACATGAAGAAGGAACCACTGGTAAGTCAATACTCTGCAAGTATTCTGCCGCAAATATCTCATCCACTCACCCATTGTCAATACCAAGATTGACAGTATTAACAGCCAGAAATGTTGACTCCAAGCCTGGCATTTTAGAAAGAAGAATATTATTGAACTCAGTAATAGTTTCATTTTTGAAAGTCAGGATAGTTTTTCCTGCAAAGGTATTATGGTTGGTTATGGCTTCTTCTAGCCCAGAGCAAGGATAGATTTGGTCACAAAGTTGTTCAGCGGTAAGCACTTGTTGAATATATGGTGGAATTAGAGTTCTTCCATATGTTAATGGATTATTAACCAAGGATTTAACAAACCCCAGGAATATTTCATTCTCTTCATTAGGGACCACTCTCATATTTTGTGAAAGTCATAATATTTGCAACTGTCTCCAGAAGGATGCATGTTGAATACATGCTAAGACAGTGGCTTCTCGAGACCCCCTTCGAATAACTGGCAGAATTTAGGCAAAATCACCACCCAGTATTGTTGGAATACCCCCAAAGAAGACAGTTTCTGATATGCCGCAAATATCATTGAGTGTTCCATTTACACTCTCAAAACATGCCTTGTGTTGCATTGGAACTTTGTCCCATATAATCAGACTTGCTTTCTGAATTAACTTTGCAAGGTTTGAGCTACTCGAAATGTTGCACACCCCATGGACATCATTGATGATAGGAATTTTAAATCTAGAATGTGCAGTCCTTCCTCCTGGTAACAACTGTGCTGCAATGCCTGATAAAGCAACACAAAGTACAATCTTTCCTTGACTGCGAAAGTGGCTGCATATACAGTTGTATAAAAACTTTTTGCCTGTACCAGCTGGTCCATGGAAAAAATACCCACAATTCTGATTTGATTGCCTCTGTTGATTTTCCTCTCTTTCTCTAACAGCTTGAATTATCAGGTTAAAACATTCTCACTGCTCTACATTCAGTACACCCTGCATCTGTTCTGCCAGTCTTGCTTCTTCCTGGACATCATAGTCTGTTTCTTCTGCAATGAAAGAATTCTGCACTCTTGCATGCTGTCTCTGAAAGGACCACTCAAGCTAAGGTTCTGGCAAATCATAATCCACTAAGTGAGCACTATATTCGCTCAATAGTTCCTCTATCAGAAATAGCCCACAATCTAGCATGATGATACCATCTACCAAACCCAGGTTGTTTGCATTTTCAGGCACAAAAATGCTACCAGTTTCAAACATATAGGGAATATCATCACAAAAAGGTGTACCAAATTCCTGCCAAATAGCTGATGGGTTTCCACTTGTAGTATGACGGAGGGCTAAGGCAAATAGTTGCCTCAATGCTTTCCCTGTCATAAAGGTGGCACCCTCTCGAAATAAAGAAAACCATTCTCCGTCATCCTCCAGTAATCCCAGTGCAATGCAGGCTAGCTTGAAGGTTGGATGTTCCATGTTGTCTATTGTTCGAAGGTCTTGAAAGCTTTTTGGGCCCCTTATTACTGTTAAAAAAAGCCTCAGATAGTACTTTTCACCCATAAATGGACTTGCAGAGTACATTCGACCAATAGATATTCCCCATTGCTGCTTCTTCCCACCAATTTTATGCACAAATACAAAGTGCTCAGGGAATTCGTGATATAAGTAGCCACAACCATCCTGATTTTCCAAATTATACTTCAGGAACGCAGTCAATGTTGAAATAGAATCTTCTATCCTTTACTTTAATGCATCATGATCTACTTGGTCTGAGAAATAAACTGGTTGGTTGCCTGGGAGATGTATGGTGAGGTGTTGGACTAGTGGCTGTTCCTCATGGGTTCCATATTCAAATAGGCACCACATTGTCTCTGATGGCCCAATATATCATCCATGTAGGTAGCGGTCGATTTCATTTTCCTGGTCTGGAGTTTGTAAATTGACCTGAGCTGTAACTCTGTCACCACCTTTGTAAATGTACTTATGGATGTACTTAACGGCGTGAATTGATCCACATACTTCAACGTTAATATGTGCCTTATATCGTAGTGAGAGGTATGGGCTATGTGGAACCACCCTTCTCTTATCAACTGTGATTGTTGATGCTGGACCTCCACTTGGAGCTGGTAGAGTATAGCTTTGACCTATATTCTGATGCTGATACAGGGGATCGCTATTTTCTTGGACAATAGTTTCCTGCTGAAACTGATGTGGATATCCCTTATTACAGAGATTTGAGATCAACGGGTTTACTCCATCCATACATAAGGCCTGACGATTTCCCCCTGCACATCATGTATACACCATATTCGACTTTATTATATTTGCAAGTTCTCTGGACTGGTTATCTATTCCTACTGGTAACTCAGTGGAGATCGGATTGTCAATATTTTTAGCTGTAAGGAAGTTGTCATCTGTTTCGAGAAAGAGGAGGAGGTGGAGGTGTAGCAGGCCGCTCTTTTGGAATTCTATGGTCCAAACCCATCATTGCCATTTACCAAAGATCTCTTTATGACGTATTTGGTCAAGCAAATCCTTCATCTTAAGGTTGAAAACATGAGCAACTAAATCCAGACAATTTGCAGCAAGTTGGTGTGGCAACAATTCCTGTTGTATCTCTTCCCATTTAGGATTTGCTGTAAAGGTGATAAACAGTGAAGGATGACCAAAATGTCGTACAAGAGCTATGCTGTCTTGGTAGAGCTGTTGCATGAAGTGATCGCCACCAATAAAGCTGGATGGTAGGACAATTCACTTTCCAACCTACTGTAAGTTAACATCTTCCTGTCATAGAACATCTGCCAACCCATTATATAGATTGGCTTGGATATTTGCTTCATGGCCTCATAGCCATGCAAGTTTGTTCTGATGGCAGACAGCCCAACTATCTACCAAGAATTGTTGGAAAAGTCTTCTGCCTTGAAAAATAGTGGCTGGTTCACCCTCAAGTGGATGCAGTCGGAAATGATAAAATACTCTTTGATGCATTCTCTCAATTTGGCAGTTTCCTTGAGCATTCTGCAATCTCCTTGCCCAATGCCATCGAGGATCTCCATGTGGAAAGAATAAGACATAGTGGAGGGGTAAGTATAAGGCATGATTTTGATTTATAATTGTAAAGGGAGAACTTGGTTGTTCCAGATTTGGAACTGATCACTTGGTGATAACAATATCCCAGCAACCACTTTCACCATATTCTTCTGGCAGAATTAATGCCACCTCATCACTGGTAGGCAGATTTTCTCTTCTCCTATCAGCCCCTATTTGCATGACTAAATCTAGTCTTCGGTTCAGAACAATACGAAAATCTTCTCCATTTTCTGGTACCATGGAGATTCTTTCCTGAGCTGTTTGATAAAGAGCTATTAGCGGAGAACATTCATGAAGCATGGTAGTAATAGCAAGAATAGCTCCCTCATCAAGTTCAGGTGCCCATGCAACTCTTGATTGTGCTGCAAAGTGAGGGTCATAGAGATAAGCTTGTGCAAAACTTGGGTCTGTACCAGGAGTTGCAATAAGCGGCCCTTGAAGGTGGTAGAAGTTTCCATGCACTTGAAATAGTTGGAGGCCACCTGTATTTGTAGTTCCCCGATCATCCATATTACATCGTAGGGATGTAAATGCGAAAAGACTATTCCATCTCCTCAAGTGTTTTAAAAACTCTCGAGATAGAATAGTCTCTCCACTCATTAGTGAATTCAATGGCTCTGGTAAAGCAGTGAGGTTGTCAATAATAACATCACCATGTTTACAGCACACCTCAAAGCTTGGTCCATTGCGCTGATTTCCAGAAGGATGTTCTGTAAGCCAATGCTTTGCTCGACAATGTATGCAAGTAACATTCATTAATCCCAGAGTACGTTGGGTCCATCTTCCACAGTTTGTAATTTCAGCAAGATTGAAGGAAGTCTCAACTACATTTGGAATTATTGGGGTGCCCAGTGGTCTGTCATTTTGTCTAAGTACTCTACGTCGCTCCCTCCTTGCTGTCTTTTTCACCCAAAAATCATTAGCATTTAACATATACAGTCAACTAAAACTATTGCAGTAGAGTGGGTCTATGTCAATTAATTTAAGAAGAGAAAGGGTAAGTCATACCAAGCATGACCAACACATCTTCCTTAAGACCCCTGCATTATCTCTATCATACTCGGCAAGTATCTTAACCACATGACATTGTGGGCATCTTTGGGTTAAGTTGTCCATATCTTTTTCAATCTATCTACTAATGTTCTTGGTTAGTTCTTTCATTTAAAAATGATCCTGAAGATTAATAGCTCCATTAAATTGGAAATACACACATATCACTTACAATGGGTAGCTATAAGCTGTCAGTTTATTTCCAGAAATTGATTCCAACAGTCAATCAAAGGGTCGGGAACCTGTGCTATCCAAGAATATGGTTGCTGGAAACGTTTCACTTCTCCAGAGCAGTATAAATGACATGAGGAGAATTGTCTGTCGAAAGGGTCACAAATATTCATATTTCTTGTTGATATGTTATGAGATGTTGTTCACTGTGCTCTCTATGTAAATATCAACTGTTGATGGTACTTAAATAGTAATTTATAGTACAACAACCCACGAAATAAAACCACGTCCCAATAGCATAACCTCACCACAACTCTCTAGGGCTGTATGATAAGACCTAATTTTTATAACACAATATTCAAAATATTTTTTGTCATCATGGAATCCTATTTGATCCACACTATTCTTGATTAAATATCGTGTTGATAATTAGTGCCAGTGTTTAGTTTGGTGAGGAATGAGAACATAAAGGTCTAAACAGTAAGGTAAAGGAGAAATAAGGATGCAGATATATTATTACACTATTGCCTAAAGGAGTGGTAAGAATGATTGTAGATGTAAAGATTATACAAATTTGTAGCAATGGAGAGAATTAGGTACAATAAATTCTGAAAACTTATAAGGTAATTATGCTATTTTGATCTCTTTTGCTCAAATAATTAGTCTTCTTCATTCACTTCTCTTTTTTCTTCCTCTCTTATTTCCCTGTCTTCATTCTCACTTGATCATTTTCCTTTTTATTTTATTTATATTTGTATTTTCCTGTCTTCTCCTCTTTTCTCTTTTCTTGTCTCATCTACCTTGTTTGCCTACCTTTTTTACTCTTCTCTCATTACTTCTCTTTGGTCTTACCCTCTCTTTCCTTCTTTTTTTTTTCTCTATTTTTACCTCTTCTTTCACTTTTCTCCAATTATTCTTCATTCCTTTTGATCTTTTTATTTATCTATATTCACTTCTCCCAGGCCTGGTTCTTCACTGCATATTTTTACATATCCAAGTCCCTCTTTGAACATCATTTGTTTCCTTCTCTCTTTTTCTTCTCAACTTTGTTTAATATTTTGACTTTATTTAAAGTTTTGACTTCGTTATCATGGCAACCACCCCCTTATCAGATGATCCAGACAGGACATTGACTTATCGGAGTACAGTACAATATAGACTAGATGACCTCCCCTCTACGGGCAGCTCATCTCCTTCTTTGTATTTTGGTTTTAGATGTATTTAGTATTGTGCTGTTGTTGTTCAAGTATTAGCTACCCTCCCTGCAATGGGTGCCTCATCTCCTTTCTCATATTTCAATTGTAGATATATTTAGTGTTGTCCTGTTATTGTTCAAGTATTAGCTGCCCTCCCCCCTATGGGTGGCTCATCTCCTTCCTTGTATTTTGATTTTATATATATTTAGTATTGTGCTGTTGTTGTTCAAGCATTAGCTGCCCTCCCCACTATGGGTAGCTCATCTTCTCTGTCCGTAGTTTTATATTTGTAGTATTTTTGAAGTATTAACTGCCCTCCCCCCTATGGGTAGCTCATCTCCTTCCACATAGTTTGAATTATTTATATGTAGTGGAATGTGGTGGTGGAATTTAGGGGGAATGTGTGGGTAGAATATAAGTGTCAGGATGGTGTTGGTGGTCTTATGACTTAAGAATAGGTATCGAGTCGATGTCGATAGAAACCACCCCTCCCCCAGTTAGAGCCTTATCTCTGTCTTAATGATTTTATTATCCAAAGATTTTATAGACTAAGTGGCAAGGAAAATGGTACTTAAAGATAGAATAGCTATAATAAAAATAAATAAAAGGCCTTTAGAACTTTAAGAGTGATAATTAGGTGTTGAAGAAATTAACCGAGAAAAAGTAATCCAAAATCCCCAGCAAAGAAAGTTAACACCTCAAGTACCTTCCAAATTAAAGCAACATCACAAGGCTTGGATATCAACAAACACAACAAGTAACACCATCGGAATTATTTGAATTAGATACACCTTCAAAAAAGATATCATCATTAGGCATTGAAGAAATTAACCCAGAAAAAGAAATCCCCAATACCCACTAAGGCAAGTCAACTGCCCCAAGTACCTTCAGAATTATAGTATCATCACAAGACTTGGATGTCAACAAACAAAGCAAGAAACCCCATATAAACAGTTCCAATCAGATATGCCTTCACAATAGATATTATCATTAGGCAAAGAAATAGATACTGATGAGCCAAATCCCATAGAGCTAAAGCGAACAATTTGAAACAACAAAAAGCCAGCCCAAAACACCAAACACCCTCCCTCCATGATGCAGGCAAATCAGACTATTTAAATCCAAAAAAGCAAGTGAAACAAGGCCGAACCCCAGAAAGCCAAACCCTTCAGAGCCAAACCCCAGAAAGCCAAACCCCACAGAGCTAAACCCCACACAGTGAAATCCGAAAAAAGCCAACACCCTCAAAGCCAAATCCCCACGAGCCAACACCCTCAAAGCCAAATCCCACAGAGCCAAACCCCACTATATCTTCTTGATACCTATCTACAGGGAATTATATAATCCCTGTAGAACCTGTGGGTATACAATATTTTCTGTAGAGTTAGGAGTGTTACTGGATGGCAACAGGGTCAGGCAGTCTAGAGAGGTTACCCGTGACAAGGCAACATAAATTTGCTCATGTGTAAAGGCGTCAGAGCAGAGATCCACCCCAACCTTCTCCAGCGACTGACCCTAGGACTTGTTCACTGTCATGGCAAAGCACAGATAGACTGGGAACTGTTTAGGTTCAAGAATAAACCGCAGATCTTCATCACTTATTGTGAGCTTTATCCTTGGCAGGAGGCAAAGTTCACCATCCCACTCACCACCCAATATCGAGACCTGCAAGCAGGTGCAATCAACTCCTAACAACCTTAATCTAGTCCCATTACACAACCCATTCTTAGGACTGAGATTCCGAATAAGAATGTGAGCTGCACCAACTTTAAGTTTGAGACTTGAGGGGGGTATAGAGGCCAAGTTTATGCTCTGTAAATATTCTGCCATATAAGGGGTAGAAAGAGCAGCATCTTCACTAATGTCTACCTGGTTTATAGCCTCAAAGTGGTGTTCTGTCCTAGGTATGTGGTTGAGAAGCATGTCATTGAAGTCATTCACAGTGTCATTTTTGAAGGCTAAAATAGTGCATCCAATAAGTGCACCATGAGATGTGATGGCTTCATCTAACAACACCTGGGGGTACAGCTGATGACATAGTTCTTCAACTGTACTAACCTTCCGGATATATGCTGGCAACCCAACTATACCATACATGGTCTGATCATTCACACAACTTTTGAGAAAGTCAAGGAAGACCTGATTGATGGAGGTTGTCGCAATCCTCATACTTGTCTTAAGCCTCAATACCTGCAAACTATGCCAAAGGGTACTGTGCCTAAGATATGCCTACACTGTTGGCTGTTGAGAACCCCGCCTCATGACAGGCAGAATCTGGGCAAAAACCCCAACGAGTACAGTGGGAATTCCACCAAACAGCGAGCTATCCCAAACATGACAGATGTCATTCAAGGTCCAGCTAGCTGTCTCAAAACAGGACTTGTGTTGCATCAGCACCTCATTCCAGATGATTAATGAGGTCTTTCTAATTAACCAGGCAAGAGGGGAGGTGCTTGTAATGTTGCACCCCATTGTCATTAGATTGGAGAGTGGAATTTTGAACCTAGAGTGTGCCATACCACTACCTGGCAACAGTTGTGCCGCAATCCCAGATGATGCAACACACAGAACAATCTTACCCCTTGCCCGCAGATAACTGTATAGGCAGTTATAGAGAAATGTCTTTCCTGTGCCGGTGGGGCCTTGGAGAAAGGAAGCCGACCAACGATGAGGGTGAGGATGGAGCTCATGTACCTCAACTGCTTCCACTATAACCTGGAAACAATCAGATTGTTCCAGGTTAAGCTTTGCTTTCATGGTGTCCAAAGTCTCATACTCCTGGCCAATATCATAGGCCAGCTCTTCTGCCATTACTGAGTTACTCATGATGTGGTTCTCCATCTCCCAATTAAGGACAGGCACCAGCAATCTAAACTCCCTCAGTGACCTCCCATATTCATCCAAATACCCCTGAATCAGGTAGAGACCATAGTTCAGGTAGACATTCTCTATTCCTTGATTTTGAGCAGCATTGGGTGGAATAGGCACTGAGCCGAATGCTAGTCTATGTTGCAGCTCATCACACATCTCCTTGGTAAACTGTTGCCAGATGCTAAGAGGATTTGTGATACTTGTAGGATGGAGGGCCAAAGCAAATAGTTGTCGCAGTGTCCTACTAGTCATAAACTGTGATCCCTGCTGAAATAGAGCAACCTATTTGCCATCGTCCTCAAGTAGGCCTAAGGCTAAACAGGCACTCTTGAATGTAGGGAATACCACACCATCAACTGTCTTCAAGTGATCGAATCTTGTAGCTTCACGAACGACGGTCAACAGCAGGCGGAGATAGTATCCCTCTCCCATGAATGAACTTGTAGAGTACATGTGTCCTATCGAAGTTCCCATCTGTCCCTTCTTCCATCCACAATCATGGATGTACAAAAGGTGCTCCAGGAACTCATGGTACAAGTACAGCCAGCCATTCTCATTCTCCTGATTCCATTGGAACCATGAAATCAGTGTAGCCAATGCGCTTTCCATGAGCTGTCAAATCTCAACCACATCAAGCCAGCCATCAAAGTAGATAGCATGCTGCCCCAGTAAATGTATAGCAAGATGCATCACCGCTGGTTGCTCCTGATGGGTGTCAAATTTGAATAAGGGCCACACGGCTTCGGTCAGTCCAATGTACTGACCATGGAGGTAATGCTTAATCTCATCATGCTCTGAGTCCACCATGAGCATCGCCCAATCTCCCCCCATAAAAATGTACTTGTGAACGTACTTCATAGATTGTATACTACCACATACCTCAACATTGATGTATACATTATAGCATAATAAGAGGTATGGTCTGTAGGGGACAACTCTCTGATTATCGATCCTCACCTAAACTGTTCCCCCAGATCCACTAATGGGTATAGTGAATAACTGACCAGTGGCATGCCTTCAATAAAGTGGATACCCATTCACTTGGATTGTTGTCTCCTCCTGAAACTCATGTTGATAAGCCTGGTGACAGGTGGAGATAAACAGGGAATTTAAATCTTTCATGCACAAGGCATGAGAATTTCCTCCTGTACACTGTGTATGAACCATGCTATTCTAGATGATCTCCCTCAGCTCCTGATCCATTAAATCATTCCCTGCTAGGAGTTCCGTAGAAATGAATCAGTCAACGTTGGTAGCAGTAAGGAAATCTGGTTCAGGCTTCAAGAAGAGTAGAAGATAGAGGTGGGACAACCCCCTCTTCTGATACACGATGGTCCAAACCCACCCCTGCCAATACCCAAAAATATTCTTCCTCTTTATCTGATCAGGGAGATCTTGTGCCTTGAGATGGAAAGCTCTAGCCACAAGATCTGGACGATCAGCAGCAGTCTGCCTACCCAACAGTGCTGTTTCAATCTCAGCTCACTTGGGGTTGACTGTGAATGTTCAAGTTATAAATAGGGATGGTTTGCCAAAGTGATGAACCAGAGCCATACTGTCCTGGTACAGCTGCTGTATAAATCTATCCCCTTCGGTGTAACTGGAAGGCAAGATTATCCCCCTTCTGACTACCTGAAGGTTCATATTATCTCACCATAACACATCCTCCAGCCCATTGTACAAATCAGTTCGTAAGCGAGCCTGATTTCTCTGCAGCTAGTTGAGCTTGTTCTGTTCACAGACAGCCCAAGCATCAACCACAAACTGCTGCAACAACCTCTGAGTACAGAGGATGGTCTCTGGTTCATCAGTCCTCGTATGGAGGCGGAATTGGAAGAAGGCTCTTTGGGGGAGATAATCTCTTACACAATTGTTGCCAACTGTATTCCGAGTCATCCCCCAATGCTAACCAGTTTCACCAAGGGGAAATAGGAGAACGTAGTGCAGTGGCAAGTAGGTGGCATGGTTTGGATTGATTAAGCAGAATCCTCATGGGGTACCTCTCCATTTAATCACTCCGCCAATACTATGTCCCTGAATCCACTCCTCCCATATTCCTTCAGCAGAATCATGGAGACTTCATCTACTGTCGGAAGATTCTCCCTCCTCATGTCTGCCCCTGACTCTACAACCAAACTGAGCTGTGGATCCAGGATGATTGGGAAGTTGTCCTCCTGCAGTGAAAGCAGTGAACACTGCTCCCGAGCTGTAAGATACAGCTAGATGGAAGGACAACATTTCTTTAACATCCCAGTCAGTGAGCTGATCAAGGCCGGCTCCAAATCTCTGGCTCTTTCAGATCTTACTTGGGCTGCATAGGCTGGATCATGCCAGTAGATTAGGCAGTAAAGGGCATTCCAACCCCCTGGTGCCAGCAGGGGCCCTTGCTGATGGTAAATTGCCCCATGGACCTGGAGAAGTTGGAAACCTTCTCCGATCGCAGTGGGGCGATTATCCATATTGTACCTGATGGAGGTAAAAGCAAACTGGTTATTCCAGTACTGAAGCTGATGGCGAAATGCCCTTGATTGACTGTCCATCCCCATCATCAAGGCATTAAGAGGTGCAGGCAACAGCTCCAATTTCTCCACCAGTGTAGCACCAGATTTACAACAGGACACGAAGGTACCCGGTTGAAAATGCTGCAATACTCTTGGTCTCTCTGCAGCCCAATGAAGGGCATGGTAGCCACTGCAAACAATATTCATTGGACTAAGCTTGAGCTGAGTCCAATGTGCCCGCAACCTGATGAAGACCGCATAGCCCATCACTCGGATTACTGGTTCTCTGAGGACTGGTTCCTCAATCCCCATTGGAACCAGAGTAGGTTGTTCTGGACTGGCTTGGCATCTGGAATTTCTCCTTGCTTCCTGAATGTGATAATAGATATTAGCCATCAATACATTGCATGATAGTTTTCCAAATACCGGAATCAAACTTACCAAGCAGTCCCTGCAGGTACTTCTCTGGTTACCCCCCCTGTTAACATCAAACTCCCCCAAAGGTTTGTTCTGCCAACAACGTTGGCACCAGATCATTTCCCCCTGATTACCCACAACTGCTATTATGATCAGCAACATTCTACCCCAGATTCGTCATTTAACATACCTTGACCCTGTGGCACCACCTCCAACTCCAAGCTTTCCTCCGCCAGCTGAAAGGAAGCCTCCATTTCTAGCAAATCTCCCCTTGCTGGCATCAGTTACGGAACCTGAAGTGGGTTCCCAATAGTTAGCTGTGCTTTAATACCTGGGGACCTACTCTGGCCTATTTTGGAACAACATCATGGTTAGAACAGTTATCCTGTCACCAACATTGGAATTCAAAGTCCTGATGTTACTGACCAAGTACACATGACACGAGAAGTGTAGTTGGTCTTGGTAATCGCAGTCAAACTCCGTAGGTACCTTGAACTGCTTGCAGCCCATGCAGTCACTGCCTTCCACACTGTCAACCAATACCAACACATGTTAGATATGACACTGGAGAGGTGGATGATTTGCAAACCTTCCCCACTCGGCACCATCACGTGACGTTGGGGTTCCATACCTGGTTTGATATCTGTGGGCCATTGCCTCCCCCTCGATATCCTCTGCTGCTCCTGTTATTACACAAGTCAATGTCAGCAGGCTTCTTAGTACCTGGATAATGTAATACCCTTCTAACTGTTACTTACCAAGCACGAGCAGCATGATTTCCTTAGCCTGCCATGCAAATCCAAATCAAAGGACTCGCATGGCTTCTCCACCCGGCAGCCACAGCACCACTACATTATGTGTTTTCTTTATCCTAGAGCAAGTCTCAGCTGTACGAAGATTAACTTGCCAATGAGAGGGGGGGGGTAGGAGATAATCCATTTTTGTGGTTTAGTTTTTGTTGATCGGTTGTGGGAGTAGAGAAAAGAGTAGAAAAAGAAAGAAAGGAAAAAGGCAATTCGGTGACCAGGGTCGAATAAAGAGGATAGGGAGAAAGAGAAGCAGCCTTTAATAGGAGGGAAGATGTAGAATTCACCAGTGGTGGTTTTTTTTCTTGGCACTATTAGTAATCACCATTGCACTATGCAACAGAAAAGTATTCTACTACTCTGGCATTATTAATAGTCTCTCCTTTCCTTCCTGCTATTTTCAACTTGCTCTCTTTTCTTTTACCTTTTGTCCTCAATCCCTTCTAGTACCTCTTGTATTTTGCTGTATCCTTTCTATATGTCTGTTTTTTTCTGTTTCTTCTCTTTCTCTCAATTCTTATTTGCTTTAATATTGTGTGCTTCTTTTCCTTATTTACGGCAATGCTTGTTTATCCACTGGTTTTTTTACTGAATTGATTCATGCTTTGTTTTGTGATTTTTCTTTGTTTTGCTTTTTTTTCTTAGGGTTAGGGTTAGGGTTAGGACCCGAGCAAGCGAAGCGAGCAAGGGTGTTAGGGCTACTTGTGGTAGCGAAAAGGCAGGAAGGGAAGAGTAGAGTTTGGTGACGAATTGGCGTAGACAATAGTTCAACAATGAGAGGGAGAACTGGTATGCTTGTTTCGTCTTTTGTATGCAAGACTCTTCAGTACGCTGGGCGACCGAGCAGTTATATAGAACTCAATCACGGATGTCGGAACAATTGTTACGCCGACACGCGGGTGGCGGAACAATAAACTATCCGAGGATAATTCGTAGGTGTAGGTGGGACGCGACGGAAAGACACCCCGAAGTGGTGTGCTGACTGCATAATCGGTCGATTCGGTGCGTCGGCGACCTATAGTAATGCTACCTTGTCTTGCACCTTCAACTGTATAGCATGGCACAGATGACATGTTCCTCTGCTAGTCCTATTGCAATAGGAGGGAATGAAAAAAAGAAAGCTACAATGTAGCGCAAGCAATCCAATATTTGCTTAATGCAGCTCTATTTTTCGGTAATTCCCACAATACTATCAGCCTCCTACCCATATCTACTAGTCACTCAGCAAACATTATCCATGCACATCTTCGGTTATGCTCCTCCTCTCACTCTACTTGTATTATGTAATATGGTGACGGTATTATTCAGCTTTGACTATCATCTCAGGGGGGGTGGGCGGATACAACTGGATGTGCCAGAATACACCTCCCCAGATCCAGACTGAATAATCAATTGTGCTCAGGTCACTAAGGAAAATACATGTTAAATTTGTTCATCAGATATCTACTATTAGGCTTTAAGCGTAGTTTACTTTTTTATGCCTATTATTACAAGCTATTACTGACCTGATCATCATATTCTTCTATCCTGAATGATACTCAATGACATTTACATATGCGAGAACAAATGATTCTCTCCAAATAGAAATAGGCGAGAGTACTACTGTCAGAATAATCCAAGAATATTCACTTATTCTATGGTTACCTAATGTTAACAACACTCAAAAATACATGCTTATACTTAGAGAAAATATGTGATCCAACCTTAGTCAATTATTACCATGTTACTGGGACATAATAGTACTGAAGAGGTGCATTAATATTCCTAACTCCAGGGATGGCTTTCTCCATTGTTCAGTTATTCTAATAGACCTTGTCCAACCTAGCAATCCAGGCACCACCTACATCAGTAGCTTATCTTATCATTGTAATTATCATTATGCTGTACTCCATGGTCTTAGCTGCTGGATGAACAATAATCTGATTATGATCCTATTCATACCATTACCAAGCTATTGTAGTTACCACCTCCCAGGGTGTGAAAAACATATATGACTTGTAATTCTACTAACAACCTCGGCTCCTTCCTGAATTATGCTACCCCTGCTATTCCACCTTGAGTTTAGTGTTGAATAAGGAAAGTTACATAGTGGGCCTTACTCACATGTTACCTAGTTGATACAAAGATACTCCTTCTCCCGCTTTGTTAACATCATGTTGAGATCCTCCATAATATGTTACCTAGTCAGTCATTCTGGCATATTGGTTAGCTTGATGGAACATGTTCCTCTACCTGCTTTGCTAACGTCATATTGTAATCCCCCTCGATATGCCACCTAGCCTGGCCCACTTACATGTTCATTAGCTGGAAGGGACATGTTCCTTCTCACACCTTGCCCATTTCACATCAATATCACCCACAACATATTACCTAGCCTGTCTCACTCATACATCTTGTAGCTTAAAGAAACATGCTCCTTCACCCACTTCACCCATGTCATATTTGGATCCCCCACATCATGTTACATAGCTCATCTTACTCAGGTCCTATAGTTTGAGGAACATGTTCCTTCACCCACTTTACCTATGAGGTGAAACATATTATCCAGCCTGTGTTTGTATTCCTACTATCTCACTATATCTAAATATCACAGTAGACTGGGAAAGGCACACTACTATTGCTGAGCTCCTCCCAATACATGCCTGAGAAACACCTCGCATCCCCCATATCATTTCCTCAGCTACTATCCTACCTTTTTCATATGTTTTCTTATTGATATACCATTTCACTACTATAATACTGGTTAGCTTCTAGAATCTAGTGGACTGATATTGTAGATTATATAATAGCCATCCTGACTACTTTTTATTCTCATTTTTCCTCACCTTCATCTCCTCCCGAGAAGCATTAGTGATCTTCAGGTTTCAATGCCCATCATTATTTCAAAAACTCATATAACCACAATCTAACTCTTTTTACCCCCCCATTTACCAAATATTACTACGTTGCAATCACAATGTCTTTTCTCATTAAACAACTCTATTTTCAAATCGATCGCCAGTCCTATTAAAAAGCTCAATTTGTTGCACCTGTCATAAATTTTAATACTACTAATATATATCTGTCACCCACCATTGCCCACAACATTTGTCCAACTCCTACCAAGTTCCAAAACAATTGTGAGTCTTATACCTTTTATTCCTCACTCAATGGGTCCAAATACCTAATCTAGCTAGCCCAATTGTAGGACAATTCTCTTGTGTGTCCTGTAATAAAGGATACCAGGCACTAGATGGTAAGGCCTTCAAGTACCATATCAGAGCTAAAAATCACATTGATCTTTCTCAATGAAAGAAAGTTACGTCAATATTATTGTTTGAAAGAACCTGGAGTTGAGGATCTAACTTTGCTAACTCTTAAATACAGGATACGAGAGTATTGGTGTGTAAGGCAAAGGATACAGCAGGCATTCAACATAACGTAGAATTTCAAATTAAGCCCTGGGATTGCTCCAATAGTCATGTGGTAGTACCACTGACTGATCTCACACCTACAGCCAACTCTATTGATTCAGTAGTAAAGTTTTCAACTTCTACAAGTGGTCTAGTAAATGCTATTAATCTAACAGAACTATCTATTCCCCTAGATCAAACTGATAATTACATCGATGATAATATACATTGCACTCTAGATTGGCTATTAAGTAATCTTCTGTTCTCTGAATCAGAACTTTTAAGCCATCAAGATCTTGAGGAAGCAACAGACCTACCTTGGTTACATGAATTATCAGGACCAAATGAGGAGGAAGTTTTGGATAATTCCGCCAAACCCGAGGTTGTGAGTATTTCAATTGTATTATTGATCACACATTAGAATGTTCTGAGTGAGCAGTCTGGTCCGTAACAGTTGGTGATATCATGTGTGAAGAGGTTACATTGATGTTTATCTTCTAAGCATTTGTTGTATTAGTTGCAATTGAATCTAACCACTCACCACCTTTTATTTTCAAAGTATATACCAAAACCAATGTCACATCTGACCTTGCTCTATTTTGATTTCCAGATTGGATCAAATTGAGAACTATTACTGTTTGCTTAATTAAGTGTTCAGCATGGAAGTGAATTTTGTATTAACTTAGTGAAATTTTGAAATTAATAAGTGATAAATATTCTGCACGACAAACATGCAGAAACTGAGAACCATGCTCTACAACCAACCATTCTGTTTACCAGTAGTGGTATAATCCTGCATTGCCAGTTGATTGTAAGTAGGATTTGACCTGCAGTGTATATAGACTCTTCTGGTCAACAATAATAGTATTGAGATCATAGCATGCATGAATTGTGTTATTTATTGTTAAAATATATCGGAATATTCAGGGTGAGAAATCTGGTCCATAATGGTTGACGATATCCCCTGTGACCTGGTTGTATTGATGTCTATCATCAAAGCATAAGTTGTAATAGGCACAAGTGAATCCCACTACCCACCACCTCTTCTTTTCAAAAAACATACTTGAACCAATATCACATTCAACCTTGTTGTATTTTGATTTGCAGATCAGATCAAATACCAAGCTATGACTGTGGAGACTGATGGAGTCCTGGGTCTTCAAGGGAATTCTCTGTTAATTTGTTAATGCAATAAGGAATTAATAAATGATAGATTTGTAACCAGATACCAAGCCCTACATCTTTACTATTCTACCAAGTACAGAATCATAAAGGGCAACAATGGGAGACTACCTATTAGTACATAGGCCTCAGTCTACTGCAGCACATAAGTATGATGTTGTTATGATTCGCTATATGATCTCTCCTATTTATATCTTGCAACACGCAACGAGTCTGTAGTTAGTCTTTCTTTTAAGGTAATACTTACCTTCTATTGTATTTTCCGTTCTTCGAGAATTCTTAATACTTGTTATCTTACACTACGTCTTAGATATTGACCATTGTCAATACTAAGTCCTTATAGTGTTAACTAGTATTAATCTTGTTCTTCTTCATAGTTGTTGGTCTTGTAGGTAAAGAGCGTAAAGGTGTTTTATTGATAACTTATAAGATAGGAAATAACTTAGGTGGTTGCGTGAAGAACTAACTATGAGGTCCTACTGACCTCCTTATATAGTTCTTCCAGCAACCCGCTTACAAATCAAATGAGTCACAACTGTGACTCATGCACTTGCGTAATATATAACCTCATGACCATACTTGGTCATGCGTGAAAGTCCCATGACCTTAAAGGTGTCATGTGCGAAACCTCATGACTCATATAAACGAAGTCATGCCTCTTAATCCTCATGACTCATAGGCACACCTATGAGTCAATGCTCAACATTCCTAATCAAATTCAAACATAACAACTATGACTCATAACTATGAGTCATGTAAAACCCTATGACTCGTATGTGAGTCATAGTGTGAAAACATATCATCGTATGACTCAACCTGAGTCATGTGAAAAAACCTTTAACAAATGAAACCATTACAAACCATGCTGGGTTTGTAATAGATGTAAGCACTTAACTACTCCCAGCTGTGATTTTGCAGCTACAATTTTGCCACTAATGAAAAACCAGCCATGGTACTTTTGCCAAAGAGCATTCTCTGTACTGTGATCCCTTGCCTGTAAATATGTTTCCAACTGCAATAATAGTATTGCGTGAGTACGATTTATACCCATCCCTAGTTCTTTGACCATCACATACCGCAGATGCTTGTGGCACAGTTGAGTACCATATTCATGCAAGGTCTGATATAGCCCACTCACCTCTCCTGACCTGATCAACATTTCAGGCCTGTGCCATGGTGGAAGTAAGTCCTAAGGGCAAGAGCACATTAATGAATCTTAGGATGCAAACACATTGAATTCCTGGCTTTTACTCCCATTGTCAACCCCCTGATGGAAAGTTGGAGAATCTAAGTTGACAATCATAATCTCCTGAAGTACTTTGATGGCTCTTTCAAAGTTGACCAGAATAAAGCATGTGTAATTTCAACTTTGCCTTAAGTGCTTCTGCTGCTCAAAGGCTCTATGCATGCACTTGAGTACTTGTATCTGAGAGGTAATCCACACCAAATTCATCTCATAATGCAGGAAATGTTGGCTGTAGTTTGATGCATCAGGTTCCGTCCAAGAGGGAAAGACTGACTCCAGGGAACATCTCTAGAAACTGTAGACAGTTAAATCAGTCTGCATGAGGAGTTGCTTGCGAGCAATAAACTGAGCAAATATCTTCTCCAACTTGGTCCCCCATTGAAAATATGACCTCATGTCACCAACTAACTGGAATGACAACTGCCACGTTTGCTCCGCATTTAGTCATTCCTAAGCTACAGCAGCTAAAACATTGTGATGCGCTCCCTGCATAAGGACATGTTATAGTATATTGATTAAAGCAGCTACGTCTTTGTGGGTGGGTATTCCAGTGATACGGTATGCTAACTTTAGCTATATATGTTCAGTGGAGGAGGAGCATGTCAGAAACTGAGCCACTACAGTAACCACTATTCAATATGTTTTTTAGCAGAGTCAGTAATTGTACCAAAGGGTAGGAGATGAGTACCTTCACATTGCATTGCATCAGCAATTGAGTAAGATACCTTATCACAATGCAAAGGTATGGTTGGTCCAAAGGGTGCTCTAACAATGGTGTTGTACTGGTAACTTTGAAGATAGTTATTGGTGGCTCTTCTCACAGACAGCTTAGTTTTACTGCCTAATACGTACTTGACAGCTAATAGTAGGAACTAGAGTATAATCATCAGGTCAATGAAGGTCAGTAACTGTAGTGCTCAAGATCCTACCAGAAGCATTTCACTCAAGGGAGTGAAATGCCAAGATACCACTCTCCTCCCTTTCACTCCCGGGAGTCAAATGCCAAGATCCCAGTAGCAGCATTCCACTCCCGGGAGTGAAATGCCAAGATACCACACAGCTCCCTTTCACTCAGAGGGCAAATGCCCAGATGCCACTCATAGACCCCTTATACTCACATGAGTGAACTGCTTCATGCAATCCTCAGGATTCAGTAACAAGGTATTAAACATACCTTCCCAATGTCCAAGGGCCAGGACAGTGGTCAACTCAATAGTACTCATAACTATATTCAATTCTCTATCTGTTCAGCATCAATAAAAGATGCTGCAATCCACATAAATATTGCACCTTACTGTTCTTATCATTTGATGGCAATAACAACTATGTCGTAGAGTATGGTATACTTCTTCAGTGAATACATGAGTAAAGTACAGTTTGGTGAAGTTGTAAAGACTGTGTTCAAGACCTGCCAGTTGCCTCATATATCTGGTGCATGTCTTCAATACTTCACACAATAAATCTAGGGTCAGGTTGAAAGACCTTGGATAGGATGTACACTCAAAATGCAGCATGTGGAAAATGTTGGGTGTAGATGCAGGCTCTGGGTGTGCTGCAGGAGACAGAAATATCTGATGGGTAGAGTGTTAGGAACAGCCAGTCTTCTGTGCATGACTAAGGCTGCAGTAACATTTTCCAGAGATACAGAGAGTGGGGCTGCTCCTGTGCTAGAGTTTATTAAGGTTAGCATTATTACACCAGGCAGCTGCATTCTGCAGTATCTGGGTGGTTGCTAGTACTGGGAACCATGAAACCCATGCAGGTAACCTGACTGTAACCTTAACATGCTGAATAGCAATTCTATGTATTAAGGTTACCGTTGCCAAAGCCGCCACCTATTCCACTGAACTCGGGTGATTACTCATGATGTGGATCTCAAAACTAGAGCAGGTTGCAGCCCACCATGCCATCACTTCACAAGGATCTGCTTCGCATTGGTATTGTGGGGGTTAGGTCTAGTAGTGGAAATCTAAATACCATGACCATGTTGTATGGAGGTCTGCACTCTCCACCCAAAGTTGTTGTGGCGAGTTGGTAATTGTAACCGCAGTATGTGGCTCTGCAATTTGGCAAGTTAAAGTGGTTGTTGCAACACTTGTCACTTGAGCTCTATAGATTTTGGGTGGTACTGCGGACTGCTAAGCCCATGCCAGTAACCCTACTATAACCTTACTATATAGAACTATGACTCTAGGTGTTAAGGTTAGGGTTGCTAGACACCATACCTGCATTCTCCATAGTCTGTGCTATTGGTCATGGTGTGGTGGTTCAATCCAGCAGAGACAACTTGGACATGATAACCATGTAGCATTCAAGTGACCACTCATCGTGCACATTTGATGATACATGCTGGTATTTGCAATATGCCTTTAGAGTATTTTATAGATGGGAAAAAGGTCAATTGAAAGGCTTGAGAAGGTTAACAAACCTAGTGCTCTGCTAAAAAAATGTGTGAGCGCTGCCAAGGTACACCGGAACTCACCAGCACCTACTAGTAGTAGATCAGATTTGGTGGTTCTCCCAGGCCCACTCAAGGTAGGGTAGATATCAGTAGTGGACTGCTGTCATCTAGTTGCAATGTGAAAATGTCAGGATTACAAACTTACTATCCATCAGTTCGGGGATCCTCCTGGGACTTGTAATTGTTTGACATTTGTAAAAAAAAACGTGATTCGGTCCACATACACCTACATTTAATAGATGAATAAATAGTATTAGTACCTCAGTATTAGTAAGCCATAAATATCAAGAGTGTGACTGAAATACACATTGGTAATAAGTTCTGCTTCCTATGGCTTTCTTGAAATCCTAATCTGTGATATTCAGAAAGGGTAGTACTAAAAACTTGGAAATAACAAGGTGGAATTCGAAGGTAATCGTAATTTATAGCTTTTGAGACCAGTTCCTACACAATCCAGTAAGTAACCCCTGAAAACCTCCCAGGAAGCTTTCATTCTTTCATAAAAATCTAGCTGTATTTTGTGTTACTAGGTACGACCCCCTGCCAACATAGGTGGACCTTATTATTTTTACAAATGTAAGAGTATTTTATGTATACCACAGTACTTGCAAGTCCACCACACCATCTTGAGCTTCAGTCACCACCAAACCTATGCAGGCCCATAAAAACCCATAAGATAACCCTAACCTTAACATGCAGAATTGCTATTCTGTGTATTAGGGCTAGGATTGTACACTGAAGCAATTATATGCAGTTAGCATAACCGATGATGATCTTAAGCAGCACTTAGGCATTGGTAACACAATCTGAAATGCTATTTATAAAAGGTTTATCCATGGCAAACATTTTGCACTTTTCTTTTTATTTTTTCAGGTATAGGTTCTCTCAGGGGGTCAAGAACTAGTAATATACCCTCTTGAGCACCCAAAGCCTGCTCAAGAACATGCTCATCTAGGACCTAGGAGTAATAAATAGTATGGTAACCAACACTACCATCAGCCTTGGTCACTACTACTCTGTTGTATGCTCATAAATTGCCAGAAGATAATATGAACGTAAACAAGGACAATCCTAGTTCTGCATATTAGAGTTCAGGTCTGGACTTAGTCACAGCTATTATGCAGAACCCATAGGAGCAGTGGTGATACCTTGCAGTACTCCATCACTTATAACCGAATCCAAATTGCTGTTTGTAAAAGATTTGTCCACAGTAAACATTTTGAACTCTTTTCTATTTTATTCAGTTATCAGTGGCCCCTGTAGTCAAGGACTAATAATATACCTTATTTAATGCATGAAACTCACTCCAGAATATGCTCATCCAGGACATAAGTGTATTGGATTGTGTGGCAACTCATGCAACCTTCAACCTCGGTCACTGCTACTAGAATGTATACTCATAAATTACCAGAAAATAATCCCAACATTAACAAGTGGAATCCTGATTATGTGTATTAGGGGTTGGGTCATGGACCTAGTTGCAGTGATTATGCAGAATCCATATGACCAGTGGTGATGTGATGGAGTACTTTACTTCAGATAACAAAATTAGAATCCCTGCATGTAAGGGGTTTGTCCATAGAAAATATTTTGAGCTTTTTCTTTGTTTTTCAGGTATAGGTTGGTCCCACTGGTAGTCAGAACAAGTAATATACCTTTTTGAGCATTTGAAACTTACTGAACTATGTGGTCACCAGGGACCACAGACTACTAAACAGTGTTGTAGTCTACATGTGCAATATAAGCTACTTTAAATATATGTTCAGACAATAAGCCAAGGAATCAGCTTTGGACAAAACCTTTCTAAAGTACTGTGATATATGGAGTCACCTACCTGTATATCCATGATTGTATTTCCATTCACAATGGATCTGATGTACGCTATGGAAGTGATTGACCAGGATACGAGCCTGCTCTCCCCTCATGCTAAGTGTAAACTTACTACCCAAACTGGTGATCATGCATTCAAGTTATGGTTGGTCATGGTAGCAAACAAGTTGCTCATGAAACTTGAGACTGAACATGATAATGCAGTCTGATCAGCACCACCCAACTTGAACTCTTCTACTTTCATCACCTTCCCCCCCCCACCTTCCATGCTAGTCTGTTCTACCTAATCCCTGACAAACCCCACTACAGTTCATCTAGCCCTCCTACACATATATTATTCCAATAATATTACTTTTTTTGCTCCAAGATGTTCTCATTGATTGCCTCTCCCACCTGCCAAATCCAGCTTTAAGGAACCAACTGGAGCTTGCTGGTCATCTTCTTGACCAATTGTTATTTGTTGCCAAGTGTCATCCCTATGATATAGAATTTCCCCCCACAAACATGTTGAATGCCTATGCACACCAAATTGAAAAATCTACTTCCATTGGTAAATTACCTTGAGATCCAGTACTTGTAAGGAGACTCTAGTACCTCTTTTGATGTTTGCTGACTGATACAAATAGAGGTGCTTGATGTGCTCAAGCCAGCCATCAGCACCTCAGGCCTGTGTGTACTAAGAGCTCTTCAGTATTTTTTCTAGAAAATCTGACATCTCACTACCCAAATTACCTGTTCTACAAGTAATGTAATTAAATACACATTGAGTCCCACTCTCTTTAGGAGAAAATCGTGTGCTTCTGGATCCTTGATATGATCAGGTAGGCTATGTATGGTACTACCTGTACTGTTTCTCACTTGCCTTCTGCATAAACCCCTGCCAGCTCATGTATAAGTGAGCAAATTGCCACTCCTGCAACTAGGAGAAGTGCTGCAAGTAATGATGGTATTGGCAGAGCTTTTACTACACCTTTGAACCAGGAGTTATTGGATTTGATATGGGGAAGGAAACCCCCTGGGCCCAATACCGATCCCCCACAAAGTGAAAAGATAGTTGACAGCCAGGTAGTACCTAGCAGTGAAGGTGTAGATAATGCTGATAATATTTTGTGTGGTAGTACTGATGATGTCTAGGGACAGAAAGAGCAGAAGGAGCACCAGGAGTCTGAACAACTCATTCTGAGTCACTTCTTGAAGGCCATTACTGGGACTTCCTGTTGTGATGCGTATTAGCCTACTGTAGCTTCCTATACCTGACACAGTATTGTCCATGTGCCCCTCAGTGACACATAGACAAAGTGGTATTGTGCATGGACAAAATTAACTGAAGAATGACAATGACAATGAACACACAATTTGCCCAGTGATGACAACCTCCATACATTCAACCACCCCAACATCAACCAAAAAAAAATTAAAAAATTAAAAGAAACAGATAGCAGTAATCAGTACTTAGTATACCATCCATCAGCCTTAATAATTGCTTCTACCCTATCCACCATAGATCCTGCCAGAGTATCAAAAACCTTTGAATCAAGAAGTTCCCAACAATGAGGGATTGCCTCTTCAATTATCTTTTTGACCACATGCTCAGGGCCCTTCATGAGATGAAGATCAGGATAGTGCTTAGAAAGCTTATTCTTAATTAGAGACCAGATATTTTCAATTGGATTGAGATCTGGTGAATAGAGGGGAATTTCTAGCAGTGTAATTCCATGCTCTCTGAGCCATTTCATGAAGGGCAAGTGAGTTTTAGCATTGTCAATGATTAAAAAGACCTCCTCCTCTTCAGACTCTTTCTTAATATCCTCCCATATGACTACAAAGTCATATTGATCATAAACCTCAATAATTGACTTTGCAGTAATCCCACCACCAGCAGATAAAGGATCAGGAAAAACAGGAAGAAAATAACTATACTTTTGGCCATAAAAAAACCCAGTCATTATTTGACCAAACTTTCTCTCTCCCCTCCTAGGAGTTTCCTCAACACAGTCCTTATTCCACTTCTCTTTAGGATATCTAAATATCCACTTTCTCCTTCTCCCTCTTCCTCTCTCAATAGTCACCTCATCTTCCCACATTGTCTTCCTTCTCCACATATTTTTTGTCCAATGCCTATCAGCAAATGCCCATTTCAATCTCTTCTCAGTAAGACTCTCATCAAGATGTACTCTCTCTTGTGCCACCCATTTTTCATGATTTTTTCCAGAGAGTCTGCACTTTATAGTCTTCTCAGAGACATCTGGTGCAATTTTCTTGGCAATGTCTTGATAGCTGTTATGGCGATTTTTGAGGGATTCCTCAACCATAGCTTCATCCTGAGCCTTAGAAGTCTTAGGATGTCTTCCTCTGCAATCTTTCTCCTCCCCCTCTTGATCTCCCTTTTCAACTGTATCATGAACAGTAGTAAGAGGGATGTTGAATTGGTGGGAAATGTCGGTCAAGGGCATGCCCCCTTCATGCAAGCCACACACTTTCCCTCTTGTCCATTGACTGAGATGCTTAGAGGGAATAGGTTTTTTAAGGTGGCTGTGAAGAATAGGAGCCATTATTTCTTAAAATAAAAAAAGAGAAGGTATTGTGACTAATCAGTTGGGTGGAAATGCTTTTTGTGGGGGGGTTTGTTGTGTGAGAGTGTCTAGAAATGATGGTTGCTACCCTGGCCAGTGATTTCGGTTGATTTTCTCCACGTACAATATTACCCTTACATTGACTGACCTTTATACTACCTTATACAATGGTTCAGCTTGTTATTGCTGGAAGGTGTTGAATATCACAGAGGTATGATGATTCTGCAATAGCCAATCAATCATAATGGCCTAGAAAAACTACATGACACTACGGGTGAGGCAGTATCTTCAAAGGATCCTGTTAGCATTCAACCTGGGTGATATAACTCTTGGGGTCATTATTTCTCTAACTTAAAGAGATGTACAGATGGTCAATTGGAGGATAGCCTTTCTGGACAGGCTCTGCTTATCTGAGTTCTGAAAGTGAGTTACGAATAGCTATATCCACTATTTAGCATCACTGTATTCCAACTACTTGCAAGCTAATGCTGTGCCACTTTCCAGCTGTCTGCTTGAGAATACATTGGATCCTGCACAACCCTATAATCATTGTGAAATCAGCCCCTGAGTCAGCATGTATTACCAATAATACTTCTGCCCATTCCAACCAGAGACTGCTTGACACAATTTAAGTCCTCCACTATGCATCTCCATGTAGTGTTAAGAAAAGAAATATAGGCCTTATTGTTGGTGACACCATTGTAGAATATTAGTAGGAAGAATGGGGAGCACATGTATGCTGCCAGTTCAACCTTGACTCTGGAAATGTTGTTGGGTAGATATAGTAACCATTTGATTCTTTATACTTTTCTAGGGTGCACATTTTCCAGCTTTTTCTTCTTTATTTTTATTTTTATTTTTATATTTTTTATCTCATGTATTTGTTGTTAAGACAAGAACCCACTTGGAGCCTTAAAGGCTATGGTGAAAACAAAACTATAAAGAAAACGCAATAACAAAAGAAACTCTGGGCCCCAGTCTCCCAGTCTGATGATTCCATTATTCCACCCTCAATGGTGACTAATCTAGCTAGTAAAGAAAAATAACATCCTAAGCAAACCCAGAAAAATCATAATAAGGGAAGGCTAACTAGATTAAAAATAATGGAAAGATATGTTAGCAGGACAGCAGAGGGCAGTGCTATCCTGGAGATGGAGGGGGGCCCTGTAGGGCCAGCATTGTTGGTGGGAACCCCGTTCCTATCGCTTTGATGTAGTTTGCTAGCCCAAGTATGAGCTCAGTAGTTGTCCAGAGGGAGGACTCTGGGCCTATGTTGTCAACTCCAGGGAGATGGAGAAGGCATAGTTTGGCCTTGAGGGGGCAGTGTAGGATGGTGTGATCCAAGGTTTCTTCTTCTTCCTCACAGTATGGACATGTTGTGGGAGCCTTGGGGTCCTCCCAAGTAGTATGGGCTACCAGGTAGCTCTTACTGGCACACATCTGTTGGATCCTACCAGCAATGAACTTATCCAGGCCCATGAAAGCATGTGGCCACAGTGATGGCTGGTAGGGGTAGTAAAGGGGAGGTGGAGACTGGAGGGCCCAGTCTTTGAGGGGTTAGGAGTGGAGCTCCACCTTGATATCCTTGTAAGGTTTAACACCAAGGGGCTCGGGAGGCACTAGATCAGGGACCGAATGTGGGCCTACCAGGGGGAAAGATCCCATGGAGTGAAGAAGTGGAAGGAGTGAGTGGTACAAGGCATCAATAGGGAGGTCTTTCCTGGTTGCCGCTGTGGCTTTGAAGGTGTCCTAGGGGAGGGGGATACAGTTGGTCTTCCTACTGGCCAGAATGGCCCTTCCCTCTTGTTGAGCATTTAAGGAGTTGGCTATGGGGAGCAAGGGTGGCAATTTTGCCACTGCAGGGTTGATGAAGGGTAATGAACAGGTGAGTCTCCAGGCTGCCATACATCACTTGTATTTGAGAAGGACTGGGATGAGTGGGAGGCAAGTCTCCCATATGAGGATAGTGGTGAGGGTCACCTGAAAGCAGTTCGTAACCCAGTGGAGTACCCTATTCCAGAAGACAGCCATCTTGTACTAAGTCGACGCAGTGAGCTGGAAGAGGTCTACTCTGTAGGTGAGAATAGGAAGGATGAGGCCTGATGCAATCCTGTAGCAGGCATAAGGTGGCATGCCTGCCCATGGAGGGGACAACTTCTGGATGGTCATGAAGGCCACCTGAGCAAGTGTGAGCCTTCTGATGAAATGGGTTGTGGTTTCCAAGGTCAGGGTGAACCAGTAGCTGAGCCAGCGTATGAACATGAAAGGGTGGAAAACCATGCTGTTGAGGGCTATGGGGGAGTTGGAGACATCTGACTGGTCCTTCTTGCTGCACCAGTAGATGAGCTCTGTTTTTGCGATGGAAAAGGACACACCGATCTTGGCTGACCAGTTAGAAAGTAAGGAACAAATACACTAAAGAGCCCTGATATTCCCCCTGTAAGAAGCAGACGAAACAGTAACAGAAAAATCATCAACATATGAAAAAGTAATTGAACAAGGTATTGAAATATGAAAACAGGAAACATAAACCAAAAACAACAAAGGAGAGACAGGAGAGCCTTGAGGGGCTCCAACTTGATCAGGACAGTAAATACCAGGGGCTCCCTGGAAAAGGAGTTTACACTGGCAGTTTGACAAGAAAGAACAAACCAAAGACACAAGGTAACTAGGCACCCCATATCTTGTGAGAATCTGGCAAAGGGAAAAACAGGAGATGTTGTCAAAGCTGCCCTTTATATCGAGAAACATGGTAGAGAACTTTATGCTGGGTCTCTGGTGGGACTGGACTTTGTGGGTGAGAAAGGCAGAGGTGTTGAAAGTTGAGAGGCCTGAGAGAGAGCCACACTGATTGGGGTTGATTAGGCTAACCAATATGGTGATGAGTGAGCGCTGGGTGGTGACAATTCTTTCCAAGATCTTGGAGACCATCTCGAGGAGGACAATGATCCTGAATGACACCAGAGAGGAGTAGTCTGGTTTGCCAGGCTTGGGGAGCATGACTCCATTGGCCTTCTTGAGTGGGGAGGGATGATAGCTGTAGATGAGGAGAGGGGAGAGGAGGTTGAGAAGGATGTTGGGATTTGCCTGATTCACTTCCTTCCAGATGCCATATGCACATTTTGCAGCTATTGCTTGTATTTAGTCAAAGATAACACCAATAGCACTAATAGTCCTGTGAATAATATGATATTAATTCACAAGATGAAACTCATTACTAACTTTCACACGAAATGTGTGACAATTTTGGCTATGATGATAACTGTAAGAGTTTTGATTTTCTATCGAAAATTGTCATTACCCTACCAGTGATACTTAGATACTTGTATACCACAGTTGTGGGTCAAATCTTTACTAATTGAAGGCAGTATCTATCAATTCCTTCTCTCCCCTACATATATAGACCAAGCGGTGAAGGCTTGCATAAATAATATTCTTGCTCTCCCATGAGTTCAAGCTCCTCTAATTTCCCCTACATTATTATCATTTCTAATCTACAGTTAAATCCTTTTTATTATCATAACCTGAAATCTCAAACTTTGAATCTCAAAGGTTAGGTCATGACTATGGTAGGAAGAAAAAACAAAGTGTTATGGTTCCAGTTACAGGTAAACCTGTCACATTTGGTGAGGAAGTAGATAAGGAATTTAGTCTTCCAGAACCCTACTATTTTATTTGCAGGACTATGATGGCTATATCTCATAGTATGTCATCTTCATAAAAGTGTGGTTGATGGATATATCAGTCACATGAAGTCTGATAAGCAAAATCTGGTGCCTGTGTACCTTGTAATGTGCTTTAATAAGGCACATGATACTGTGTGGAGACATGTACCAAAAAATGTTCATGTGTCTCTTAGTCTCATGTCTCCCTCCAACCCACACTTCAGTCAGTTACACATCATCCTCAAGTCCCACTCGGATTTATTCCCACATCCTCCAAGCACACCTTTCCTTTACCATCTTCTTGCTTCACTCCCTCACCTTGTCATACACAGCCTCAATTACTGGTCAACTCAAGCTCTCCTGAACCAAGCATGCCTTGCTGCTTACCTTCTTGTCCAATTTCTATTTTTCGATGGGTGAAATCTTTACTGTCAAAATTTCTCAGTGTACCCCAATTGAGAGCACAGGCATCCCAAATGGACAAATCTATTTCTACTGAAAAATGACTCCTGGGGATGGAAGTGGTAAAAAACTCACTCAACTGTTGTGATGTTTACTGACAGGTGAAAACACAGGAGCATGATGTGCTCAAACAAACCCACCCTGACATGAGGTCTAAGTTACCCTGACATAAGGTCTGAGCTATCCTACCTGAAGTACAAAGGTGTGTATTTGAGGTAAGAGATGTGACTGCATGGGCTGGGCACTCCAGTAAAATCTATCATTACAAACCAAATACCCATGAGGGGACCACAGGAGGAGCTACAGAGCTCTGAACACTATAGGATTTTACAGGGATGTTTCCAACACCCCCCTGCATCCCCTGGGTAAGGGCTGCACATCATGGGCTTATGGTTGTTGAGTTGCTCTCTTCCTAACAAATGGGATTGAGTGGAGATACGCCTATCATACTGTATAAGGTGTTGCTATCTGTCCAACCAGATGCTATCTATAGGATATATGATAAGGCATAGGGTATAATCTAGAAGGAGGGCGATCTTCTGGTAACAGATTGATGAAAAGTGGATAAGAACTGAAGAAGTTACTAAGGTAATACCAAATGGGTGGTTTCTAGCCCCTGGGATAGTCATGGAGTAGCCCAGAAGATGTGGAGGGATTTCTAGGTAGGCAAATGCATATAGATAAAATGAGTACCAAATAGCTGTAAGACTATGGTAGTTACTAGATAACTCTAAAAGTATGATTCCTATCACTATGGGGGTCCTTTTGGGGAGTTGGCTGGTGGTAACAGCTACCAAACCAATCATCAAGGTATCCTACTGGGAGAACCAAGTAGACTTTTGTATTAAGCAAAGACTTGATTAGAATACAGGAGAATGGTCAACTTGATTGTAAGAGCTTTATCTACTAAAAGCTTACATAGACAAAATGCATACTGGTATGAGAGTTTGTTAATAGTATGTCTTCTCAGTTGCATCATAGTTCACCACTAGTATGTCAATAATATGAAGAGCTTTATTTCCTGCAATTACATTAGGGATATAATGCTTGAAACACTTCATGTTGGAAGAAGATTTAGCTACAGCGAGCTGACATGCACAAAGTGATAATGTCTGTAGTAGTATGTATTGGCCAGTCTGTAGCAGACAGATGTACTCAGAATAAGTTAGAGTAGTGCTGGGTTGGAACTGGCAGTATATGATATTTTACTTAAACTATATACCAGTCCCACTCTACTCTGGTAATCAACTCCCTTTTGAAATACTTACTGAGTGATGCTGTAGCTTAATGATATTAACTTTCACTGTTTTAATTCTTCTTACTCTACTGTTGATTATTGCATTTGATCATTGTGTCACTTAGGTATAGTTGTAAACTAGGGATCTATTTTCCCTTAGGGCACCCCCATTACAACTACTTTCGTGTAAGTGTAAAAAATATATCTTGATCATTACTACATAGCATAACTCAAAGAAGAAGTCATATTTGACCCTCCTGTATTTTACTTAGTACAGTAACCTTGAGGCAATTCCTACTTATTCCTTCTATCCTCAATTGTGTTTTATTACACAAGACTTCTTGAAGACCTAGATGGAGTAGTAGAATGACTAGTGTACCTATCTTGAACTTAAGATATAAAAAAGGTAAGGATGGAATATTAACAGTTTGAAGATACTCGCTTGTAAAGAGTTCTGCCTCTGCACTTCATTACTTAGATTCATAAAATTCATAGCATGAAACTTATGCAATTTCCTAAGTATTACTATAATGAGTCTTTTATTATACTTATTGATAATATTATTATGATCAAGAATAGACCATCCAGTTAATGATTTTGAATTTAAGAGACTATGTTGAAGCAGAGTTTCAGGGTAAATTGTATCATATAATTCTGCAAATGATATTATTTGATGAATTGAAGCAGGAATTAAAACTTGTCTATATTGTAATGAATCATAAATAGGAACTAAGAAAACTAAGAAACTCTGATTTTCAGGATGAGCATCAAATCTCATATTATTGGTGAGACATAAAATATGAAGTAAATTCCACATAGTTATATTGTGAATACATACTCGAATTATCTTCAGTGTACTACCATGATATATAACAGGTAATATTTGTACAAAATAACTAGTCAAAACAATTGGAATTCCACCAAAGAAACTTCTACTTAGTACATTACAAAAATCATTTAAGGTTCAATTAACTACTACAAAGCAAGTTCAGTATTCTATAGATATTTCATCTGAGATAATAAGTGATACTTGTTGTAGCAGATCAGTCAAGTGAGAGTGTTTCATAATATTGGAATTTGTATTAAGGTCATTGCTTATAAGAATGTTAAAGCTAGAGTGGGTAGTCTATCCTCCTAGTAATAGCTTTACAACTATACCAGAAGAGGCAACAGTTAACTCTTGACTCTCTTTCATATAGAATAAGCAATAATATAGCTTCAGTCAGATTGATTCTTATACTCCTTATGAGTATATAATATATTAGTTGCCAACTATGTAATACTCCAAGTATATAATACTCAATAGTACCAACTGAGTTATAGTCTTAAGTCTTCAACAGTGCTTAGGTTTGGAGGAGTGTAAAGAGTGCTTTTATTGCAAATTTTAGAGATAGGAAATAACTTAAATGGTTGCAGTCATGGGAAAAAGTGGAGTGCACAGTGCTATCAAATATAACAATAATAGCCCAATTTAGAGCATTGAAGTAGTGTGAGATAGTTGTCTCTTAACTGCAATACTTGTAGAATTATTGATTGAGAGAAAGATACTGAAAATATTTCTTGAAAAGTGCCAATTTTGGTGTATTTTCTGGAATGTGAACTCCACTTTTTTCCATGACTAGTTGCATGAAGAACTAACTGTTGCAAGGTTATGGTGGAGCTATAACCCATAGTTGCTTTCACAATTTTGGGCATTCTCTTCTAGAGAGTGCCTGCCAGCTCAACATAACATAATAACTCAATGTAACTTTTACCAGATAGACCAAACTTAGAGCTAATTCCTCCACCCAAATCAACTCAATAATGTTTAAAAATTACGTAGTTATTAAACTAGGATTTATAATACCTATCAAGTATTTTTTGAATTTAAAAAAGAAAAACGAAGTATAATAACCTCGAATTTTACACCTAGTTAAAAGGCAGAATTCACTTAACCAAGTACATGTTTTAACATCAAAGCTTTATCCTTCTGGACACCAAATCCCTTACTAATGTAACAATATTAAGTTTCCAAATCCAAAAAACACTTGACAGGTATTATGAATCATACTTTAATGACTATGTAATTTTTAAACATTATTGAGTAGATTGGGGTAGAGGAATTGGTTCCAAGTTGGGGCTATCTAGTAAAAGTTACATTAAGTTAACATGTTATGTTGAGCTGACAGGCACTCTCTAGAAGAGAGTGCCCAAGGTCGTGAAAGCAATGCTGGGTTGTGGCAGAGGTATAACCTTACCACAGTTATCTCCCTCTGAGGAAACTACCTCCTTATAGAGACTTCTTCCCAGAACTTTAACTCTTGTAACTAATAATTGTGAATCATGTAAAACCCTCATGACTCCAAGTGAATCAGAGTATAAAATCTGATATGACTGATAACTATGAGTTAGATATTCCATCTCCTCTACACCTCCAGTAATGGAAGCCTCAATACCAAGAAAAAGTCACCACTTTCCTCTCATGCTCCCCCTCACCCTGGTAGATGTGGGTAGGTCCAGGAACCCATCTCTGCTAAACCAAGCCTTGATTGTCACTTTCTCCCTTTTTTCTTTCTTGAGGTCTACCCTCTTGAAGGCTCTACCTACATCTCATGATGTTTGGTTCTACCCCGCTCCTTCATGTAAGCCTTACTATAACATGTGTACTTGTTCTAGTAACTGTATACTAGTTACATTGATGTTTTCCTTTGTTATATTATTTCATTTCTTCTTGCTTATATTGTGTTGATTGATTGATTGTTTCACTACTGTTATCATTAGGATTCTGGTAACTTGTTTATGTTTATATCAGTTATGCTTTTGTACTGGCAAGGTTTTACTCTAGGGAATTCCAAGGGAAGAAATGGTCATATATACTGGCAGTAGAGATAAGGCTGCTGTGGAGGATTGTCTTGGGCTTTCATGATTCTGGTAGTGTGCACTTACTGGTAAAACCTGCAGTTGTTGTGGGTTTTCAGGAACGTCTACCTTGGGTAGAGAAAATCATGTATTTAGGACAGGCTTCCTGACTAGCAGAAAATGCCAGACTTCAGACACAGCCTAGATAAGAAATATACTTGGTTGAACAGTGATTCTCTTGCTCCCTCTCTCCTTTGCTTCTTCCAAGACTTTCTTGTCTTTACCTGTCTAGTCTCCCTTAGGAATCGAATGCTAGCTGGCCTACAGCCGATCCCTATTGTATTAGTTCATACAGGTTTCCACCTGTTCCATTTTTTTTTCACCTCAGCAGGTAAGTTGACCCTCTACAAGTACTCACTTGTTCTCAGGATGAGAACACCAGGTAGCATTGATCACCCTTCCTGTATCTTGATAACTAGTTAGAAGCAGGAGCAGCAGTAACAGACACTCCCAGCAGAGGTACTATATTCACAATTTCAGAACAAAGCAGTCATCTAAGGACCCAGTTCGGAAGGATATCTGGACCACCACACAGACTAAGGTTCTCCCAGAACCCTTTAGTAACTGACAACAACTTAGACTCAGAAACCAAAGCTTCAGCCCAAGCTGGAAGCACCTTACAATTAGAAGCCCTGGATTCTGACCCAGAGGAGGAGCTCAAAACAGAACAGATCCTCCAGCTAGCAGCAAGAGGCCACAGCCCAGAAACCAGATACAGATCTGGAAGCCTATTGGGAACAGTATTCGGAAGCTGAGTTTAATCTCAGACAGTAAGCTAAGCAGCAAGTCAGACAGTATTCAGAGAGTGAACACTACCCCAAGGAGCATTCCCAGAATCACCAGCTAAACCAGTCAAACCTGACACACCCCAAGGTAAGGGTAAGAAACTAGAAGTTTCAAGACCCCCGGAAGATACAGTATCACTACCAGGAGGAGCAGGAATGGGCAACACAGCATAAAAACCTACTGATGATGCAGCACAAAGACCAAAGATCAAATTCGCTGAACTATCAAAATTCATTGGGGAAGGAAATGACTTGAAACCCAATGGACTCAAGAAATGGCTCAGAGAAGTAAAGATGTACCTCTCAAAGCATGACATCAATGATGATACAGAAGATGTGATTGATTACTATGGAGCCTATACTAAGAGGTGAGTGCATAATGCATACATGACACTACTTGATGAGTATAAAGATACACCCAACCTTGAAACCTTTTGAAACTGATTCAAGGAGCTCTTTAAAGCATCTACCAATACAAATGACATACACTAGCAATGGCAGAAGGTGTTGTAAACTACAGGAGGAAAAACAGCAAGAATATTGAAGATAGCTATGGAACTAGAAGACCTAAGCGCTACCCTCCTTAGAGATTCCATCTCAGACTACACACAAAAGCAGCAGTTCCTAGATGCAATGGACTCTTGCCACAGAAGAAATGTTGAACCACAGATGCGAAAAATAGATACCTGGACCCAGAGAGTGCAAATTGTGGAAAGATATGATGCAACTATATACAAAGCTGGAGGCTATGGCAGTAGCAGCAGCCTCTCCAACAACAAGTCAAACAAACTAAAGAAATATTATCAGTCTGCACAAGTATTGAGCAGCAAAGCAGCAGGAAAAGGCAAGGCATCAGTGAAAAAGACAACCTATGCAATGAACAAGAAACTTAGCAAGAAGGAAATGTATCAATGGAAAGCAGAAGATGCTTGCTGCTATGATGGAGAAAGTGGGCATATAGCAAATGAATGCCTCAAAAAAGAAGTCAAAACCAACCATGTCAGGATCACAGAGAATGAGACTGATAGCAGTGATGAGGAATATGAATTAGAGAGTGACTCAACACAGGAGGTAGATGGACAAGACACTATAAGGACCCACAAGTTTACTGTTAGAGTACCCAATGACTCTGGCACACCCTTCCAAGCCCTCAAATTCAACATGCTAGTAAATGGCAAACAAGCAACAGTGCTAGCAGATACAAGAACCATCAGTGCAAGCTTGATAAGCAACCAGTTATTCACCATGCATAACATCCCTTACCACACTTGAAAGTGTCCTGTCACTCTAAAAATGGCAGTCAAATGGTTGAGATCAAGCAGCAATGAACAGTTCTATTGATATTCAGATAGATGTAACGACCCACCAGTGGGTGTCTTGCAGTAAACTATTCTTACACCCATACTGGAGACCCTGAGGTCAATGGGTAAACATAGTTTGGATCACTATAGTGGACAACTACGTATGCTATAAGATTGTAGTATTAAAGGCAAGCTCAGGAAAGGCTCATGTCACAAGTCCTGAGTTACCCTGCCATAAGGTCTGAGTTACCCTGACATGGTACCCAAGTTACCATACCTAGCATTTAGAGGTCCTTACTTGAGGTAGGGGGGGATCCTATAAGGATTGGGCACTCCAGTGAAATCCAAAGGCAACAAACCTGGTAGCATTTGGGGGACTATAGGAGGAGCTACACGGCTCCGAATGCCCCGGGATTTTACAGAGGTATTCCTAACACCCCCTGGCGGCCCCAGTATAAGGGGCGCACGTCATGGGCCTATGGTTGTTGAGTTGCTCCATTCCTAACAAAAGGAATTGAGTGGAGACACTCTTGTAACACTGTATAGGTTGTCACCATTCGTCCGACTGGATGCTGTCCGTAGGATATATGAGAGGGCATAGGGTGTGCTTCAGAAGAAGGGCTATTTTCTAGTACCAAATACGTGTAAAACAGTCAAGAACCAAAGGAGTTACTGAGGTATTACTGGAAGGGTAGTCCAGAGCCTCCCGGGTAGTCCTGAGGTGGCCCAGAAGATGTTGAAGCATCTCTGGGCAGGTGAAATACACATAGAAACAACTCATACCCAATCACTGTAAGACTATTGGGGTTGTTTGAGAACTCTAAAAGCATGATTCTTGTCATGGTAAGGGTGCTTTCAGGGAGTTGACAGTAGATAGTGCCCACTAGACCAATCACTAAAGTACCCCACTAGGGGAGTTGAGTAGACTTTCCTATCAGGCAAAGATTTGCCTAGAATGAAGTTGAAGGTTCAGCTCGATCATGAGAGCTATGTCTACTAAAGGCTTGCATAGATGAAATGCATATGGGTATGAAATTTCATAAATAGTATGTCTCCTCACTTGCATTATAGTTTACCACCAGTATTTCAATGATATGAAGAGTTTTTCTCCTGCAGTTGCATTAGAGATGTAGCGCTGAAATGCTTGATGTCAGAAGGAGATTTAGCCAGAGCTGACCAACATCTATAAAGGAATAATGTCCTGGGTGGTGTGTGTTGGCCAGCCTGGAGGAGATGGGTGTACTCATTATTATGTTAGAGTAGTGATGGGTGCGAACTGTCAGTATATGATATTCTACTTAAACTATATGCAAGTCCCACTCTACCCTGGCAATCAAGTACCTCTCAAGAAACTTACTGAGTGAAGCTGCAGCTTAACGATATTAAGTTTTACTGTTTTGATTCTTCTTTACTCTCCTGTTGATTATCGCTTTTCATCTTTGAGTGACTTCCATGCAGTTGCAAACTCAAGATCCATCTTCCCTAAGGGCACCCCTATTACAATAGGAAAGATGAAGATACCAAGAATCGTGATGATCCTTACCCCAGTTTCCAATTATCACATCCTACTAAGTATAGATGACCTTGTCAAATTCGGAGCAATGATAGCCTGCCAGAAAAACAGTCTATACTTCCCTGACTAGAAAGTAAGAGTAAACTGTAATGGTTGGTCTATTCAGCCTGGATCAGTGATGGTAAAAGCAGAAAAGGAACCAGAATTCCTGGTGATGTTACTTAAAGTATTTGTCAAAGAAGTACCTACTACCATGCCATAAAGAAGGAACATAGACCACCAGATCCACCTAAAGGATCCCAACCCCCACCTAAAAATGCCAGACTACAAGACAACAGAAAAGCTCCTGCCACCATTTAAGGCATGGATTATGAAGTAACAAAAAGCAGGAGTTATTTACAGAGTAGAGGTACCTGGTGGATCAAGCATGTTTGTGCAAGGCAAACCAAATGGCAGCATAAGACCTCTGGCAGACCTGCAGTACAAGAATCTACATAGACTTAAGGACCACTCACCGATACCTAACCAATAGGTAATAATTAATGCTGTTGCAAGAGCAAAATATAGAAGTAAGATAGATCTCAGTGATAACTATTTTCAGACTAGAGTTCACCTGGATGATGAGAAATACAACAGTATCACGACACTCTTTAGAGCATTCATATGCAGAGTAATGCTGCAAGGAGACACAAATGCCCCAGCCACATTTATGAGGGTTATGGAGGTCAACCTCTCTGATGAACTAGGAGTATTTGATTATGTCTACATTGATGATATCCTTATATTCAGCAACACATACCAGGACCATGTGGGACATATCAAAACAGTCTGCAGGGAACTAGAGCAAGTGAAGCTATATGCAAACCTAAAGAAGAGCATCTTCTTTGCTAAAGAGCTGGATATATTGGGTCATATAATGAATGACAATGACATACATTCAGCACTGTAAAAAATAAGGACTCTTAGGGACTGGACAAGGACAAAAAATAAGAAGGAACTTCAACAATTTAATGGAATCATTAATTTTATCTTACAGTTCCTACCCCACATCGCCACCATTACTGTCCCACTAATGGCACTCACCCACAATGTAGAATGACTTTGAACTGAGCTGCAAGAAGCCGTATTGCAGGTTGTTAAAAAGGCAGCAGAAGAATACCAGGTCTTGTGCCTGATAAATTATTCCAAACTAGATATGATATGGCTGTTTACCGATACATCTCCTACTGGAACAGGTGCATAGGTAGGACAAGGAGTAACTATGGAAAAGGCTAGACTGGTAGCTTTCCATAGCGGGAAATTGACACCCTCCCAAAGAAACTATCCCACACATCAACAGGAGGCTCTTGCAATCATTGAGGCTGTGGAAGCCTTTGAACACCTGTTGTCACATACTAAATTCACTATAGTTACTGATCATGAAAGTGTAACTAAATTAATGACTAAAAAGAATTTAAGCAGCCAGCAGAAAAGATAGTTAATGTGCCTTAGCTACTTTGATTTTTCTATCTGGTATATGGCAGGAGCAAAGAATTTCTTAGCAGACTATCTATCGAGAGTTCATGAAGATAACCCTTCACCTTATGATATAATTCTCCAAGATCCTACCTCTGAAAATCATAATACCTAGATCATGTCAGACACTAAAGCATCAGCAATCTGAACCAACTACACCTCCTCTGTATCCTACAGCTTAGAATCTGATAATGACATGTACTCCTTAACAGCATGCCAACACTCTCCAAACCTCACCACCCAAGATTCAATACTCACGGAGAGCCCTGATTGTATGTTGAATACTATTTAGACCAATGCAGTCACCCAGTCCCAGAAATGAAAGGAAAGCAACCAAAGCCCTCGCAGGAGTGAGGCCAGCACCAATAGTTCTATAACTAAAGGTAACACCTTGGGAGATGAAGTCACACTTCTCAAGTTATCTAAAAAGAAAGCAATACATGCGGCAACCTCCTGGATGGCATGCTATGAAGATGAATGTGAAATACACAAATCCAACAAGGAATGAGTAAGTTACTTTCCTAGTGATCACAAGAAGAAGAAGGAAAGTAAGAAGGACAAGGGAAAGAAACCTGCAGGCACAATTATTTCCCCCTCCCTATTGAGTGCCCATTCACTTACTATATGGTCTTCTCCCTCTCTCCTGCCTCCTCCTCCCAGGTTCCTGGTGGACTAGGAAAGGTTGCCTAATAAATTAATACTTGATCAGTTACCAGATGCCTACTTGGCTTCCTCTTCTTCACCACTATAGAGCAAACCCTTCTGGAGTAACGAGGAAACTGACAAAGTGAGCACATTTTTAGGCACAATTCATACAATACTTAGGGTGATTTCTGCCCCAAGGTTATTGTAGGATTTAAGCTTCACCCCCTCATTGCCAGAATCTATGCATCAGCAAAAAAAAAACCCGCGTCTGATGTATGGGCATCACGTCCTGATGCACGCTGCATTTCTTTTGCGCCAGGTGCGCCTGGTACATCCTGAGTTCCGTGGAAATCCCCTGTTGCGCCCTATGCATCATGATGTGTGTTGCAACACAACATTGCGCCTGGTGCATCCTGTGTCGCATAGCAACACTTTGCGGCATCAGGACACTACCTGACATCAGGTCGACATCCTCACGACCCCTGGACATCTGCGTCTCTGTCGCAGCTTCTTCCCCATATCCTGACATCTGGCTACGGCCGCTGCCTCACGGGAGTGCCACTGGGCGTGGCGACACAGGGACGCCCTTCGTCATGTTCCTTCTGTCTCTCATTGCGACGCCACAACTCCGTCCTAACATCAACCACAGATGCATTCCATCCCCCAATGTCCCCATCCTGGCCCTGAACCTTCCCAGCATCCTGACGCATCACCGTTGTCGGTTCCTCACTGTGAGGCCACAGGGCGTTGCGGCAATTCGTCGCAATCTCTCTGGTTTCTTCAGTGCGTACTGGCGACCTCGGGATCCACGATGTCCCACGGCATCATCACGACGTCAGGACCCATGACGTTTCACTGTGTGGTGTCATCAGGGTAACAATCTCAAGGACTGACCAATCCCCTACCGGAATTTTCTACATCATGTACTTTTAGTTGTATCTATTATTTAGTTTCTATTAATTAGTTTCTACATAGAGGTTTCTATATACAGGTTGCAATGAGAGATGCTATAATATTCTCCATGCCATTCAACCATCCTCCATGTGGAATACTTGCCGAAGCCAACAGTTGTCGCCCAACTATCTGATCTCATGATTCCTCAATAAATCTCGTCAAATGTCCTTAAATCAATATGGCTGTTAACAAGCCATCGCTGGTCTGTCTCTGGGATGAGGTGTGCCAGGCCTAGGATTGTCCCTATGTCTACTATAGTAAACTCTCGTGCATTTTCCCTTAGCTGTACCGTGACAAGGCCATGGATGTCAGATACACATCCCGAGTTAACCATGTTCAATATTTGGATACATGCAAGCCTGCGAACCGTGTCCTCGTGCGTGGAGTGTCTGATTTTGAAGAGCACCTGGACCCTTCCCAGGGGACGGCCCCGGAGGACACCATATATATGCTCGCCACCCATCTGTACCCAAACCCAATCATTGCGACTCGCCTGGTTCCTGAAGAGTCGGGTACCAGTGGAGCGTGCCCTATGGATATTGTAAATGTCGGTTTCCTGGAACGCTAGAACGGGGACGTCAAGTTGCATTAGTAGTTCAACTGGAAGGAATCAAAGTATGGCAGGATCTTCAGGAAGGCGGCGCTCGGTGGGAAGGCTATTCCGGCTATATCGAATCAATTCCCGACAGATGCTCTCCGGTGAGATACCCAAGACCTTGCAAAAATCCATCACATTGGAAACATCATCACGATGACCCTTCAGGATTCTACAATTGCTGACTGGCACGGATATGGAATTCGTTTTATCTAAATGTTCCACGACATCGGCAGGCAGATCAGCCCTGCGACGTCACAGGGAATCCATGTTCAAAAGTCTCATTCAGATGGCATGCTGGCAACCATAGCTGTGCAGGATCTGTCTTGCGCCATTGTTTTTATTGGAACAGTGCCACCCCTCCTTGATTTGTTCCTTATGCGCGAGCTCACCAAACTCTGTGGAATACATCTGAATGTTGCCAAACTGGTATATGTGACCCTGAAAATGACTTAGTAGATGCATCTTAATGAAGTTGAAATGAGATACCATATGGATTAGTTCCATACGTTGGTCGATCTCTTCTTCACGATCCTGCTCCAGTACCCGATGACGGTTGGAATTCGCAACACATTTGTTTACCCGTTTTCTCTGATGTTGCAGCTCCCTTCACTGCTCGTGAACCTTTGCCCGTGTCCTCTTCAATATTCGAAACTCCAAGAAGATATCTTTCGTATCATGAAACCGATTGAGATATTGTTCCATATAATCCAAGGTCTCAGGTGTATGGCTTCGATATTGTGCCATCAAAGTGAAATCGAGCAATGACCTGACGCTGGCGAGTGCACGTTTGAATGGTAGCACTTGCGTACTCTCAGGATACCTCAATGCCACGGCGAGAACTCCCAAAAGACAACGCCCCAGGTTCCTCATCTCCTTTCCTTGCCACTGCGTAACCTCGCGGTATGCTTTTTTTGGGTGCAAAGAATCCCAGGTATGGTGGTAAAGCCTTCCAGGCATCGTCAAAAGCCTGCAGTCATGCGTGTTTCTTGAGGAATCCCTGAACTCGGTCCATCATATGCTTGAATAGTCCCAAATAAACTGCGTGGAGCATATCCGGCTTGTGCAGATCGGGTGCTGAAACCCGTTGAAGCCCATGAAAAACATTCCATCCCATCTTGATACCAAGTGCGTCAAACGTGGTATTCATGTCTCCCGACCCAGAGTCTGTCGACCGATGCTCATTTTCTTGTTCGAGATGTTCATATGTGGCATAATCTCACATCCAATATGTCTACTATGCATTGGTTCCTAATGCATCAGGAGGCATCTCACATTTCGGACAGGCTTTAGATTTCACTCCGTGTAGTGCAACGTTTTCCATATGGTCCGCAACCCACGCGGACAAGATAGGGAACCACTGCTGGACCTTTCTGTCAGCACAGACAATTGTGACACCATCAAGCGCCGCATCTTGCAAGGGCGACAGTATGAGTTCAAATACGCCTTGTAGTATGTCAGCATTGATTTGTCTCTGCAGGTTGTCTGCTGAAGAGGACTGTGGGAACTTGGGCGGGACAGGCAATGGTGCAAGAAGGAGAACTGCCATTGATCCAGGTCTGTTACGCCTAGCCGATAGGAGATTTCCGGTCATAATATAGACAGGCCATGCTTTCTTTTCACCCGAGAAGTTGGTAAGATGCGTCTGATTGGACATTCCAATTATTGGAACCAGAGTTGAACCACGTGGAAGTGTATCCTATAAACGGTTAGCCAGTGCCCTGTTGAAGGAGGTTGCAAAGCAGGGTGCACAGTACTTGTACGTCCCACCACCAGTCCGCTGTATGCATTTCGGCATATATCCTATGTCCATTCTGGTCATATTCATGGCGCGGCGCATAGACCAAGTCATCCCTGTATGCTATCTGCCGAAGCAGGTATCTGACACAGTCAAGGATGTTCTGATAGAAGAAATGCTGCATTCTCTTGCCATCGTCAACTTCACCTTCGAACCATTGTAGATAAGGACTGTAGGGGTCCAATGATCGGAGATGATTCTCCAATGTATGCATTGAACTATAGCCGACTGATGCAGAACTACCCAGACCACTGGAAAAGAATTCTTTGATTCGAGACTTCGAGACCTTGCTCTGAATGAACCAAGATGCAAGTTTGAAATCGTGAGCATTGGCAAACGGGGCCCATGGATCCTGGCACAGAGTACGGTGTTCATCCTCAAACCCGCTCACGTCTCCAATTGCTTCCCCGACCCCTGGGTAATGCACTTGTCTGCCAGCCGTCACTGAGGTGCTGTGGTTGAGTACTTCAGCATCAGAGTCGTGAGTGACGTCATCATTCAATGCGTTAGTGTCGCATCCAGTGGGGTCAGGATTAGATTCATAGTCTGAATCTGGCCGTTAGTTCTCGTTATTTACCTCCGGGTCGAGGAATAGATCTGTTTCCGTGTCATTAATAGGACTCACAGAAGGTGCATGTCATATAGTAGAGGCAAGTACGATGTTGAGATTTGCATGCGCAGTTCATAGGTCTTTCTCGTATGCGCCTGCCCACAGGTACCTTCGGCAACAAAATGGACATTTGACAGCCATGGTGAAAGTCTGCCTAGTCGATCTCGAGGGTCCTCTATATATTATGAGGTGCAGTTGTACTGTGTAGTGTTGATCTTGACGCGTATCAGTGGAACACTGGGTCAAGGGGTTTCCACATGGTGAACTGTAACTAGTGTCCAAACAGGCTTAGCACTTGTAGCTTGATGCCTTGTATTACCCCATCTTATCAGATCATCTCATCCTCTCTGTTTTTAACACAAGCTACTTCCCCTTCTTGGGCCATCACTCGACGTCACTTCATATCAAGACACTTATGCAAATTAGAAGCTTATTTCATGAATGTTAGTTACATGTCATGGTAGGCTTAGGAACATTGTTGCTAGCTACATTATCAATTGTTCTCATATTATCTTTTTTGGTCTGATCTGCCACAAATCCACATCCACATATCCGTACAGCCACATGCCCTCGAGGGTAATCCAACAAAACAGAGGGCAGATACATCCCATCATACAAATAAGCTAAGTTAATTTCTCAGAAAGGATTCAGAATCGGAACCCTGATTCCGGAGATCAGGTAGAGCAGTGCCATTCATGCAATCATGCTTCCACTTGCGCGTCAGCCCCCTACAGGCACCTGCCTCAGTCTGACTCCCAAAAATATACTGCAGCAGGGACCCATGCATAGTCGAAACCAAGCAGAGTCGGGAACCAGTCCAGAGCCTTGTAAAGTGGATTAGCCTGCGACCGCGGATGCCTGCGATCGAACCCACTGGAAAGTGAAAGCACCGCTCCAAATCAAATGCACAAAACCCAGCCCCTTCAAACTGTCCCAATGGCGCACTCATCATCCAGTCAAGGTCGCCCTGGTCCAAGTGGGGCTCCGTTACGACATTGATGAGGCACGTACGTAGGGAAGAGCACTCATTGTCATAATTGGTCCAGAGATTCCGGAAGTGAGGGGGTAATAGCTCAATGGCGGACTGCATTGTGTCGCATTGTGGCCTGTCAATAGCCCTGAGAAGCAACTGCTTAAGCTTTGTGATATTCTGGAATGAAGCAAGCAGTCCTTGTAGGTCTCCACGTGTATTTGAACCAACGTCGTTTGTATCCTTAGTCAAAACGGGTCCTAGCCCCTCATGTCCCTGTTGTGCCCAAATGCCCCAATGGAACACCCCACAGCGTGAGTTCAGATAGGTATAGTGTTGTGGGTTTTGCAGGAGCCAATCCTCAGTATGATTGTGCCTTATGCTGCTGGGAAGCCTCGGAGGCTGAATCTCACAGTACTTGGTAATGTTGTCCGTAGCCTGCTTCACGATCCTTGCCCCAACCTGCTCACCATAGATGGTGGAGGCTGGATTGGCAAATACAACAAGAAGGCGGTGATAGTTGCAATCGAGGGCTACATACAGTTCGCCTGCACCAATGTTCACTTGCTGATAGGATGCGCCGAGCGCGTCGCTTTGGTCCAGGGATAGCGCTTACAGGCCGGCCAGGTGTGGATGGGAATTGTGCATCTCGATATCTATATTGAGGAAGACTTTGATAATGTTTCCTAAGGATGTGTTATTTGAGTGTTCCATGACACGTACTACATGCCTGCTATTGCATACCTTGCTTGCGCTGAATAACATGAAACACCTTCTCACCCCTCTCCTTTGCCTCCTCACAGGCCACCTGGTCCTCCCGGGTCAGGGACATTCCCTTATCAAACCAGCCTTCCATTTCGCTATCAGTCCTTGGCCTGAGCCTTGGTTGCTTGCCCTTGGGCTGAGAGAGCTTCATTGAGGCAGACCCCCCATCGACACGGGACTTCACCATAGGATAAAGTGTGGTATCAATTGTTACCAGCTCCTTGCTCCCAGGACTTTGCCTTATACTGGTGGGTGTTTGGTGGTAGGGGGGACGCATAAGGTTTCCCAGTGTGCCATTATTGGTACGATGCCGGAGGAGTTGAGAAAGATGTAGCATGGTATGGGACATTGAGAATCATGGAGCACAAGGCAGTCTGTTAAGAATATGGTCAGTTCTGGTATCATGATTATCTGCTCAGAGGAGAGGCTCCACAAACAGATCTAAACCAATCGGAATGCCAATTCTCCCAACTTCAGAAATCTCACAACACAGGCCTAAAGGTATACCAGCCGTGAAGCCCTATATAGAGAGATGTACACTGGTTTGTAACTTTCTCCCTCTGCCGCCCCTGAGTGGTTGGTCAGAAATAAGGTTCACAGAGGTTATCCCAAGAGGCTGATGGATATAGAAATTGGAACGACTTAATGTAATGTTTTGGCGGAGGGAGAACGCAGCTGGAGTGGAGACCCGTAGAAGAGAATATATGGTAGAAACCTTAGAGGTACACTGGAGAAGGTCTGAGGATCGGAGTACAAGTACCGGTGTTGCGACCATGATATGATGGCATGTGACGTCATGCTGTCGTGACCGTGACACTGTGGCACGTCTTGCATTTGTGACCATGACGCCATGGGACGTCGTGCTGTCGTGAACGTGACGCCATGGGACGTTGTGCTGTCGGGATGCCAAGAGGCATCAGTAATGTAGAAACATATTACCGATGCCTCTTGGTATCACAATAACTGTTCGGTGAAGATGAGAAGTTTGTATAGTTTTCTTGTGTTCTCTACGACGCGTCGGATCTTATACGCTAGGAGTCCCAGGGTGGGGGGGGGTGCTGGATCACTGACTATCACTCGTTATTAAAGCAAAATATTTGGCTGCAAAAAGACATTTTGAGAGTGTTCAACATTATGTTCATAATAATCTAAACATTCTCAACTATAATTGGACTCAAGACTCTGGCATGAAAAAATTAGATGAAATGAAGGGGTGGCTAGAGTGGGTGGGTTAATAAAATCTAGCCACAAACGGTACTGTTTAGCGACACTAACTCCTCACGAAGTTCTGGCCTTACCTAACTAGCACTAGCAATATCTAAAATGGTCTACACGCGTCGAGTCAACAGAGCTGAACACCCGGGAGGCTGAATTCAAGCAGTTCGACCTACTCAGGCATAGATGTTAGTGATGAGACAGACAGGGGCTATAGCCCGGCTGTTCCTTATGAACTTCAAACCATAGATAGAAATATCTTTGGAATATACAAATAAAATCGACTTTTCACCATACTACTGTCATGACGCCAGGGACGTCGTGCGGCTCTGCTGCCAAGAGCTGTCAGTAACGTAGAGATATGTTACCAACTGCTCTTGGTATCACAACAACAGTACGGCGAAAAGCCGGTTTTTTTTTCTATATTCAAAAGATATTACAATACCTATCATGGTATACAAATATCTTTTGCATATAGAAATAAAATTGGTTTTTCGCCATACCGTTGTCACGACAGTGAGGGCATCGTGCGGCTGTACTGCCAAGAGGTGTCGATAACACAAAAACATATATTATCAACACATCTTGGTATCACAACAACAGTACGGCGAAAAGCCGTTTTCTTTTCTATATCCAATAGATATTACTATACCTATCGTGGTATACAAATATCTTTTGCATAGAGAAATAAAATTGGTTTTTCGCCGTACCGTTGTCGCGACAGTGAGGGCATCATATAGCTGTACTGCCAAGAGGTGTCAATAATGTAGAGATATGGTACCGACCGCTCTTGGTATCACAACAACGGTACGGCCAAAAACCAATTTGATTTGTATATTCAAGAGATATTACTATACCAATCATGGTATACAAATATCTTTTGCATATAGAAATAAAATTGGTTTTTCGCCATACCATTGTCGCGACACTAGGGACGTCGTCGTGCAACTCTACTACCAAGAGGTGTCGATAACACAGAAATATACGTTATCGACGCCTCTTGGTATCACAACAACAGTACTGCGAAAAGCCGATTTTATTTCTATATCCAAAAGATATTTCTATACCATGATAGGAATAGAAATATCCTTTGAATATAGAAATAAATTCAACTTTTTGCTGTACTGGTGTCGCAACTTCACAGGACGTTGGGATCGCATGTTGTCTCTTATTATCACGACACTAGTGCGGCTTAAAAGCTTATTTTATTTGTGTATATAACATATATTTCTATGCCGTATGCTGATCACGATAGGCTTAGAAATATATCCTATATACACAATTAAATTAAGCCCAAAAGCGGTACAAGCGTCATGATGCCAGGAGACGTCGTACAGTACCTGACACCTCTCGTAATATATATTTCTCTCTCACCAAAGTTTACGGTGACATAGAAATATATGTTCCCGATGCCTCTCGGTGTCAGGACTGCAAGACGTCTCCTGGCATCACGACACGAGTGCGGCTTAGAAGCTCATTTTATCAAAGTTAGTTACAATATTATTTTAGACTCCCTACTTATTACAATAGACTTAGAAATATATATTATATATATAAACCATCCTGAGCTACTCTCAGGATCTTCACCCACTGCAATTAGTGAGATCACTCACCAAGTTTGTATGTACACCTCATTGTACACGCAAACCATGCTAGGTTTATGTGTGATGATGTCTTAGCGTGGTTTGCGTGTACCATGAGGCATACAAACAAACTTGGAAATGCACATGGCGTTTCTTATAGAGCCCAGGGGTCTTCCTATATAAGAAGACCCCTCCTTCCCTCCTTCCCTCCTTCTCTCCCATCTCTCCATCAGAGAAATGCACTTGAGACGTTTCTTGTCTGAGTGATATAAAACCACCCCTCCTTCTCTTCTTCCCTCTTTCCCTCCATCCCTTCTTCCCTTCTTCCCTCCTTCCTTCTGTCCCTTCGTCTCTCCATCTCGTAACCGGAGTCTCTGTCCCCCCCGGCCTATAAAACCTTTTTTCTTCTTTTTCTTTTGTTACTTTTTTTTTTTTGCAAAAAATAACCGACGTGGAATGGCGCCTCCGAGCTCGCAAAGACGCTCGGTAAGAAAGGCAAAGTAAGTACACTCCATCTGATCTTTGACTATCTATAGTGAGCAATATTAACCTTGGTTTTTCTCTTAGAAGTCCCGCTCTCTCTGTCCATGTCGCCCCTTCTGCCCCTCCAGCGGCACCACCCCAGGCTAGCCAAGTGAGGATGGGCAAGTAAGTACACTCCATCTGCCAATTGACTGTCTATAGTGAGCAATACTAACCTTTCTTTTTTACTTAGACGTCCCGCTGTCTCTGCTCGTCCTGCTGCCTCGGACCTTGGCACGCCTACCCCTCCCCTGCTCAGGACTGTTAGGTTGGGGAAGTAAGTACACTCCATCTAAGTATTCTCTAGTGATAATTATTAACCTTTCTTTTGCTCTTAGGCACCCAGCTGTCGAAGCTCTTGATGGTCAACAGTGGAGTAGGAAAGGGAGAGCCCTGCATCATGCGGTTACGAGTGGAGGGGAGGTGGAGAGAGCGTAAGAAAATATTCCCTTACCGATCATCTTCATACGTCGCCTGAGATCAAGCTAACAATCACCCTTTTCTTTTAGCAGCCATATGTCGCAGAATGCGACGAAGAAGCAGCCGTTTGAGCTGGCCGTCACGGATTCTTTGTAAGTGAAAGCTAACCTATACACATATATCAGAATCTTGAAAACTAACACTAATAGGGGCCGCTATGGTGACATAGCATATGCCAAAAGCTGGTGCGGGTTCTCGAACCCCCGCACTAGCACGGCGGCGTATGCTACGTGGCGCGAGGAAGTCTGGGCTTACCTCAAGGTGCGCTCCTTGGACAACCGCCGCATGACCGACTCCGAATTCGGGTCGGCGGTAATTTTTACTCATGCTCTTCCCCCAGTCTTGGCCCAGATCGAGCTTGTTAGAGATAAGCACTGGGCTGAGGACATCGCGGAAGTCGACCTCCATCTAAGGCAATTGGTCTTGGACACGGCCAAGAATCTTCTGTGGTCGAATGGGCATTGTCTGGCGGAGGCGAGGAAGGTTTGTGAGGTCGAGGGACCTCCGAGTAAGTGTTCCCCCCCATCCATGATGCGCTATCTCGTACTAACAGATTTTATCAGTGGCTCAATCCGATTGGGCCACTCCTTATTGCCCACGGGCAATCAGGATCCAAATCGTTCGTCGGACTGGTGCCCCTGAAGTTGGGCATCAGTTCCTTGGCCACCCCTGGTGTGCCACTGACTCAGACCAGGGAATCCCCTGGGGGGTCATGGCATCACCGAGCATGAACAATCTGCTCGGGGTGGTCAAAGGCCAGCATGTGGAGGGGCTCATCAGGTGCCCCCGATATCTCATCGGGGCGTCTGGTGAGGGCGCCACATTACTTCGTCGGGCACCCTCCAATCCGCTCCCACTTCTGGAACTCATCTTTCTGCGTGAAGATGACGACATCTGGGCTTGGCTGCTTGCCAATGATGGCAACCATCCACTGGACCTCATGGTCCTGGAGCCGCACCTGGATGAGGGAGAGGACAACGACCAGACCCCCGAGCCTGCCAATGGCAGATATCCCTTCTTCAACTGCAAGGTCTGGGATAGCTGTCGGCAGGCCGGAGATATCGGGGGAGCCGTGCAAGAGGAGAACAAGGAGGAGGCGGATGGCGGGGAAGAGGAGGAGTAGGACGAGTTTCAGGCGGGAGAGGATGAGGAGGACAAGGAGGAGGAGGAGGAGGACGAGGAGGAGGAGGAGGAGGATGAGGAGGACGTGGATGAGGAGGATTCTGGCGATGGAGCCATTGTGATTGAGGACGCAAGTTTCTAACCCTGAACCCGTTTCAGCTAACATCAGGATACATACTCAGCTAATCATGAACATAGGACGAGGAATCAGGTGAGGAACCGGATGGGGAACCGGGCCCATCGAGACGTCCTCCTACCAGCCGCTGAGACGCCCCTTCCTCTGGTGACCCCGAGCCTTCCGCCGGGCTGTCTAAGGAAGACAAGCTGCGAGCCATGCTCGAGCTTGTCCGGGACCAACCCTGGATGGCGGAGTTCATCACGACTCCCGGCCGGGCAACCCACTTTGGTGGGTAAGATGGGGCCATGGATAGCTCCCCCCCACCAGTTCTTCCAGCTCCAGCGACCCCCTTTGCGCCACTAGCTTCTGTTGTGGCTGCCTCCAGCCCCCTGAGTCACGCCACCATTCTTCCGGCTCCGGCGACCCCCTGAGTGCCCCTGGCTTCTGTTGTGGCTGCCTCCAGCCCCCCGAGTCCCGCGACTGTTCCTCCGGCTCCTGCGTCCCCCTGTGCACCCCAGCGGGGAACCAGAAACCTGAGGGCACGAAAATGATTCTTCGTTTTCTTTCATAGCTTTTCCCGTTTCTCTTTTGTAGCTTTTCCCCTTTTTCTTCTTTTCTTTTTGCTATATATTAGCTTGGCTTTGTTAGTTAGTCTTTCTTAGCTAGTAGTTGTTAGCTTGTAATAAAAAAACCATTTGACACCCTTGCTTCAGCATCTCCTTGCTAGCCCTTCCAATCTCGAGTGCCCCGTATGTGATAATAGTGATCGCACCAAGCCCCCTTACTTTGGCGCCTGGAGTTTTCTTGATTGGGCGCGTCTCGCATTGTCTGTCATTAACAGACCTAGCGTTCACCCATCATCTGAGCTGAATGTTTACTAGGGTATGGACATTAGTGATAAGATGGACCAGGGTTTGAAGTTGGTACGGAATGGCCAGACTACAACCCTTGTCAGTCTCATCAATAACGTTCATGTCCGAGTAGGTCGGATTGCTTGAATTCAGCCTCTCAGGTGTTCAGAAGTGTTGACTGGATGCCAGTAGACCATTTTAGATATCACTAGTGCGAGTTAGGGAAGGCCAGAACTTCGTGAGGAGTTAGTGTCACTGAACGATACCTTTTTTGGCTAGAATTTGTTACACCTTCTCCATTAGCAACCCCTTCATTTCGTCTAATTTTTTCATGCCAGAGTCTTGAGTCCAATCGTAGTTGAGAATGCTTAGATTATTACGAACATAATGTTGAACACTCTCAAAACACCTTTTTGCAGCCAAATCTTTTGCTTTAATAACGAGTGATGGTCAGTGATCCTGCACCCCCCCCTAGTGTATAAGACGCGATGCGTCGTAGAGAACACAAGAAAAATATACAAGCTTCTCATCTTCACCAAACTGTGCTTGAGATACCTTTGATTTTCCTACGTCCTGAATCCTAACACCTGACATTGGCTAACCTATTACACCATGAATAAGCAACAGGCCAATACATGCAGTCAGCGAGCGCCCCGAGTCGGTAATCTATACAGGGGTAGACGCGACATGCAACCTGGTACCATGGGGTCGGGAAAAGGGAGATCCAGAACGCGTCAAAATGAATCTCAAGACGCGACCTCAACCCGGGATTCTTCACCACCCTCAATTGCAAGCCTACTGGGAAGAGCACTGAAATGGTCATGGAAGGGCACAATGCTGACCAAGGTGCATGCAGAACCCGAAACCGAACCCAATGATCAACCAAATACCCAAACAGTGCATCTATCGGACGATAGTAGTGATGAGTACCAAATCTCATACGGACCAGACGAAACAGAATCAGACACCGAACCTGATGCAGAAGGCATCAATATTGCAGAGGGCCTTGGATCAAGACGTGATCATGGCTCACAAGTAGCTACCAGAAAGGGAGACAATCGGGCGAGAACTATACATATTTCAACCACATCAGGGTCTCAGGAGATAGGTCCTGCTCGGCATACAACCATGGATCTTGAACGCATAATTCGGCAGAGAGCCTACAGTCCTCCAATGTTCCCATCATCCAGTGATGCACGGTTATCATCCCCACTGGGTAGCCTGCGTGGTCCTTCATCTGCTACCCTGATCTCCAGTCCAGCTCCTCACTCTTGGCGAAATATAGTGACAGGTGAGGCAAGGGTGTAACGACCCACAAGAGGGTGTCTTACAGTAAACTATTCTTACACCCATACCGGAGACCTTGAGGTCAATGGGTAAGGATAGATTGGTTCACTATAGTGGACAACTATGCATACTATAAAATAGTAGTATAAAAGGCGGGCTCAGGAAAGGCTCATGTAACGAGGCCCGAGTTACCCTGACATGAGGTCCAGGTTACCCTGCCATAAGGTCTGAGTTACCCTGACATGGCACCCAAGTTACCCTACCTAGCATTCAGAGGTACTTACTTGGGGCAGGGGGCGATCCTATAAGGATTAGGTACTCTGGTAAAATCTAAAGACAATAAACCTGGTAGTCTTCGGGGGGCTATAGGAGGAGCTACAGGGCTCCGAATGCCCCAGGATTTCACAGAGGTATTCCGAACACCCCCCCGCGGCCCCAGTGTAAGGACCGCACGTCATGGGCTTACGGTTCTTGAGTTGCACCATTCCTTACAGAAGGAATTGAGTGACAGCACTCTTGCAACACCGTATAGGTTGTCACCATCCGTCCGGCCGGATGCTGTCCGTAGGATATATGAGAGGGCATAGGGTGTGCTCCAGAGGAAGGGCTATCTTCTGGTACCGGATATGTGTAAAACGGACAAGGACTGAAGGTGTTACTCAGGTAATACCGGAAGGGTAGTCCAGAGCCTCCTGGGTAGTCCCAGGGTGGCCCGGAAGATGTCGGAGTGTCTCCAGGCAGGTAAATCACACATAGGCACAACTCATGCCCAATCGCTGTAAGACTATTGGGGTTGTTTGAGAACTCTAAAAGCATGATTCTTATCATGGTTGGGGTGCTTTCGGGGAGTTGACTGTGGGTAGTGCCCACCAGGCCAATCACCAAGGTACCCCACCGGGGGAGCTGAGTAGACTTTCCTATCAGGTAAAGACATGATTAGAATGAAGTAGAAGGTTCAGCTCGATCATAAGAGCTATGTCTACTAAAGGCTTGCATAGATGAAATGCATATGGGTATGAGAGTTCGTAAGTGGTATATCTCCTCAGTTGCATGATAGTTCGCCACTAGCATGTCAACGATATGAAGAGTTTTTCTCCTGCGGTCGCATTAGGGATGCAGTGCTGAAACACTTGATGTCGGAAGGAGATTTAGCCAGAGCGGACCAGCATCTACATGGAAATAATGTCCTGGGTGGTGTGTGTTGGTCAGCCCGAAGGAGATGGGTGTGCTCATGATTAAGTTAGAGTAGTGATGGGAGGGAACTGGCAGTATATGATATTCTACTTAAACTATATGCGAGTCCCTCTCTACTCTGGCAATCAACTACCTCTCGAGAAACTTACTGAGTGAAGCTGCGGTTTAACGATATTAAGTTTTACTGTTTTGATTCTTCTTTACTCTACTGTTGATTATCGTTTTGATCTTTTAGTCACTTCAGTGTGGTCGCAAACTTGGGATCCATCTTCCCTTAGGGTGCCCCCATTACAAAGGGCCATATCAGATGATGGGAAGACTCTGATTCTATGGTACACCCTGTTTGAGCAGCCACTCCCGAATGTTGTTGCTCTGATGGCCCAGGTGCACAAAGTTTGGGATGCCGAAAACATCGAACCCTCAGAGCAGTGCATAAGTTTGGTAAGTAGACTCAGGCATATATGACGCAACACAGAATGCAATACTAACCAAGAAAGATACGGCAAAAACACTCTGGGGTACGATCCCAGTTTGTACATGAGGTGAAGAAAGAGATTATGGAGTTATACAGTCTGCCAGACGATCCCACAGCTATGGCGCGCAGAGTCGATTATCTGTTGGAATGGGACAGGTTTATATGCGACCCGAGAGGGTACAATGTTTGTTCCACCAGACGCCTACCATATTGTGACTACTACTGACCATAATTGGACGTAACCTAGGGCTTGATATTACGATTCCTTGCACCCCAGATTCCTGAGGTGATTTTCCGTAAGTACTTTGCAGGGAAGAAGATGCAAGGTATTGTGGATCCCGGGTTTCTTGCACGCATCAATGGCACTATGATCTGCTTGACGTGCACTATAATCTGCCATACACTGCGTGTATGGCAAACGAGGATATATCAGGAGCCCAGGGACTTCAAGCCTGAGGCAGTCGGGGGTGAGTCACCGAATCATCCAACTATTCATTCGCAACCAAGGCAGCTAACCTGTTACCAAACACAAGACCTCTTTGACCGGCAAAAAGAAACTTGGGGTAAGCACCCACAGAGGATCCAGGATATGATTGTCCAAAATATTCGAGAAACAATCGATAAGAGGGTTGGGCAAGTTCACGGGGTGCAGCGGGACTGCCGTGAAGGATATGATGACGATTGGGAAGCCGTAAGTGCTGAGCTGCAGAGTCAGATATCCAACAACACTTCTACCCAGCCTGTACCGCAACACACTAATCACTGGAACTTCGACCTAGTGGGAAATCAGGAACGTCGGAATCCGTCGCCGGAAACTGAGAGCTGGTTTGACTTGAGCCAGATGTCGGTAGCCTGGGAGCTTCAGTTACAAGATTCAGATGCTCTGAGACCAGATGACTCACATAATCCGACCGTAGGACCGACGGCGGACAGAGTGACGATCGCTTCTCTATCTCATGGGGTCTCGTTGAGCCTTGAGGATTCTCAGGAAGGGCAAGAAGCACCAGCAGGGATGTCATCGTAAGCCGGATGATGACGAGCGTGGGGGTGGGACCGTCACTGAGGGTGATTAAGGGGAATTAAGAACATGTAAAGATTATGAGTAATCGATTTAATTTAGCTTACTATGATGACACTACAATAGAAACCGAAGGATGTAGTGCAAAGGAATAATCAGGGTGATATTCACCATAGAATCTATGAAAGGCGGCCGTCTGGAGGGTGTCAGGGCAATCACAATGTAGTATATCGGATATCAGGAGGTAGTTGGGAAGATTGGACAATACCGGGGGCAACGTGCAGATGGCGTCAGGGGTAATTGACCACACTTCAGAAGGCATCCTGAGGAGGTCCAGACATGAAGTAATAGCATCAAGATGAGGCATCGCAGTCGAGGTGAAATCTGGACGCATCGTGTATGCAGGCGGGGATCCAGACGAGAGGAGCGTCACGTAGAAAGAATCTGGATGGAAAAGCCTGATGATAGGCGGCGCCAGGGCGCGCATCGTGAGTATCGTAGAATCCTGATGCACACAGGCGAGGATGCGATGTCAGGGTAGAAGACACCAGAATTAGGTGTCGCCACAATGTAAGAGCTTAGGATCAAGTAGCGTCTGGATGCAACAGGCTAGGATCAGATGGTGTTACGATGCAACACCCGAGAATGAAATGTTGTTAGGATGGAACACCCAAGGATCAGACGTTGTTAGGATGCAAGAGTGCAGAATCAGACATTGTCAGGGTGCACCTGGTGTAGGGGTCCATGCCCGGATACCATCAGGACACACCAGGTGCACGACTTGACATCAGGACGCGACGTCGGCTCGACAGTACGTCCTGGTTAATGGTTATCATTATGGGCACCCTGTGCGTCAGATGCACAGGACGCACCGGGTGCAAGATAATATTTTTGCTGATGGAGGGGTGGTCTAGTTCAAATAAAAACAATGCCAAAAGAGATATCATGCACAGCGATGGTTGCCAGCATGGAATTCAAATGAGACTTTTGAACCTGGATTGCCTTTGATGTCACAGGACTGCTCTCCCTTCTGATGTCGTGGCATATTTAGATAAAACAAATTCTGTATCCGTGCCAGCCACCAATTGTAAGATCTTGAAGGGGCATCATGATGATGTTTCTGGTGTAATGGATTTTTGCAAGGCCTTAGGTATCTCACTAGAAAGTATCTGTTAGGAATTGATTTGGTATAGCTACAATAGTCTGCCTACTCAGTATTGCCTTCCTGAAGATCCTGTCACACTTTGATTCCTTCTAGTTGAATGATTAATGTACCTGAAATCCCCTATTTAAGCATTCCAGGAAACAGACATTTACGACATCACCTGGGCATACTCCACTGGTACCAACTCTTCAGAAACTAGGCGAGTTGCAATGATTGGGTTTTGGTTTGGATGGGTGGCAAGCATATGTATAGTCTCCTCCATGGCTGGCTCCACCAAAAGCTCCTAGGACTCTTTAAAATCAGGGACTGCATGTACAACCACACAGTTCATAGCCTTGAATGTATCTGAATATTGAAGGCAGTTAGCTTGGAAGGCATATCTGACATCTATGGCCTTGTCATGGTGCAGCTAAGTGAAAATGTAGGAGAGTTTACTATAGTAGACATAGGGATGATCCTATGCCTAGTGCACCTCATCCCAGTGATGGACTATCAATGGCTTGTTAACAGTCATATTGACATCTAACAAGAGTTATCAAGGAATCATGAGATCAGACAGATGGGTGATAACTGTTGACTTAGGCAATTATTCTGCATGGAGGATAGTTGAATGGCATGGAGAATATTCTAGTAACTTTTCTTTTCATCCTTATATAGAAACCTCTATGCAGAAACTAATTAATAGAAGCTAAATAATAGATCCAACTAAATGTACATAATCTAGAAAATTATAGTGAGGGATTGGTCAGTCCATGAGATTAGGGCCCTGATGACACCATTCTGTGAAATGTCATGGGTCTCAACCTTGTGGTGATGCTGTGGGACATTGTGGGTCCTGATATTGCTAAGATGCAGTACAGAAACTAGGCAGATTGTGACCAACATCAGCAAAAATAATATCTTTTGCCAGGTGCATCCTCTACATCTGATGTACAAGGTACACATAATAATAACTGTTAACCAAGATGTGACATTGAAGCAACATTGCATCTGGACATTGAGTCATATGCCTGGTACATCTGAATGGAATCTGGACATGGACTCCTCTGCCTGGGTTATCCTGACAATGCCTAGCACTTCACAGTTGAATCCTGATGACATCTTATCCTCAACTGTTACTGTATTGGTGGCACCCTAAGAGAAGATGGATCGCAAGTTCATGACCACACTGAAGTGACTCAAAGATCAAAAGTGATAATTAACAGTAGAGTAAAGAAGAGTCAAAACAGTAAAACTTAATATTGTTAAGCTGCAGCTTCACTCAGTAAGTTTCTCGAGAGGCAGTTGAATGCCACAGTTGAGTGGAACTCACATATAGTTTAAGTAGAATATCATATACTACCAGTTCCCATCCATCACTACTCTATCTTAATCATGAGCAGACCTGTCTCCTCTGGGCTGGCCAACACAGACTACTCAGGATATTATTCCTTTATGGATATTGGTCAGCTCTGGCTAAATCTCCTTCCAACATCAAGTGTTTCAGTGCTGCATCTCTAATGTGACCACAGGAGAAAACTCTTCATATCATTGACACCCTAGTGGTGAACTGTTATGCAACTGAGGAGATAAACCACTTACAAACTCTCATACCCATATGCATTGGATCTATCTAAGCCTTTAGTAGACATACCTCTCACGATCAAGCTGAACCTTCTACTTCATTCTAATCAGGTCTTTACCTGATAGGAAAGTCTTCATAGCTCCCCTGATGGGGTACCTTAGTCATTGGCTTCATGGGTGCCACCCATAGTCAACTCCCTGAAAATACCCCTACCATGATAGGAATCATACTTTGAGAGTTCTGAAACAACCCCAGTAGCCATACAGTGATTGGGCATGAGTTGTGTCTATGTGTGATTCACCTGCCTGGAGATGCCTCTACATCTTCAGGGCCACCCCAGGACACCCAGGGAGGCTCTGGTCTACCCTTCCGGTATTCCCTGAGTAGCTCCTACAGTTCCTCTCCGTTTTACACATATCTGCTGCCAGAGGATAGCCCTTCTTCTGGGGCACATCCTATGCTCTCTCACATATCCTCCAGATAGCATCCGTTCAGATGGACGGTAACAACCTATATGGTGTTACAAGAGTGCCTCCACCCAACTCCTTTTGTTAGGAATGGAGCAACTCAACAACCATAGGCCCATAACATGCAGTCCGTATGCTGAGCCCGCAGGGCAGTGACAGGAATACCTCTTTAAAATCCTGGGGCATTCGCAGCCCTGTTGCTCCTCCTGTAGCCCCCCAAATGATACTAGATTTATTAACTTTGGATTTTACCAAACGGCCCAATCCTTATAGGATCACCCCCTGCCCCAAGTAAGTACCTCTATATGCTAGGTAGGGTAACTTGAGTGCCGTGTCAGGGTAACTCACACCTTATGGCAGGGTAACCTGGTCCTCATATCAGGGTAACTCAGGCCTCATTACATGAGCCTTTCCCAAGCCCGCCTTTAATACTACAATCTTATAGCATGCATAGTTGTCCACTATAGTGAACCAAACTACCCTTACCCATTGACCTCAAGGTCTCCCATATGGGTGTAAGAATTGTTTACTGTAGGACACCCTCTGGTGGGTTGTTACATGACTTCCCTCTTTTCTAAGGTCCACACCAGACTGTTAGCAAAGTCCTTTATTTCCCAGTTTCAGTACATCCACTATGTGGTGATGCTGTGGCTTGGATGGATACCTTTGGTGGAAATCATTCAGGGCCTCTGTGGCCTGTTCTTTCTAGCATCTCGAAAGGTTCCAATGAATTCTCCTCTGGTCTATAACCTTCCTACACTACTAAGTATTGAACGAAATGGCGGTGGCAAATCATCTTTATCCTGCCATACTAATGACTATCTAGGATAGTCTCAACAACATAGCTTGGTTCATTGTCAACTATCTCTGGTAATGGAACTTCCTTCTGGGGCCTACCTACTTGATCATTGTGGTATGGTTCCAGTAAACTGACATTGAATCTGGGATGGATTGACCAATGAGCTGGGATTTCAAGCTCCTATACCCAGGACCCTACCTTTCATTTAACCACAAATGGGCCAAATATTTGGTGGGAAACTTCTCCATCGCCCTTTTTGTCCAGATGTTTTTTCAGTTCAATATTACCCGGTCAGCCTTTCTTGCAACTCCATTAGTCACATCTTCCATTGTAATGTATTCTGGAGATGGTAGCCTCTTTTGGTCATGCCACTTCAGTTGCCTTTCTTGTACCCCTTGTAAGGTTTCTCTGACCTCTTGCCATGAACCTTGCCAGTTCCATACTACGAGCTCACTATTTGGATGAATCCCTTAACTATCTGGAAGTATGCCTGACCAGTTTGTACGAAGGTTGAATCCATAGTTAATCTCAAAAGGAGAAGCCCAAGTGGATTCTGAGGTAGAAGTATTATATACATACTCTGCCAATAGTAACAAAGACACCTAATCGTCTTGCTGATATGAGCAATAGCTCAGAAGATATTGTTCCAAAGACTCATTCACACATTCGATCTGTCTATTAGTTTCTTGGTGAAATGCCATCAATATATTAAGCTTGATTTTCAATAACTTCATCAAGCTTGCCCAAAACCTAGAGGTGAATCGGCTATCTCAGTCTGAGATTATCGATTCTCAGAGCCCATGTAGGCACCATATCTCCCTCAGGAATATTAATACCAACTTTTCTATAGACACCTCTATTGTTAATGGTATAAAGTGGGCCATCTTTGAGAATCGATCATCAATGACCCATATCTTTGTATATCTCTCAGACTCCAGTAATGCTACAATGAAGTGCATAGAAATATCTTTCAATAGTCTTATTGGCACCTCAGTTGGTTCAAGTAATCCAAATTTCTTATGTCAGACTGTCTTGCTCCTTTGACATGTATCGCAAGTATGCACATACTCCATGATGTGCTCAACCATCTTTGGCCAGTATAAGTTTGCCTTGATTCATCCAACTGTCTTGTATGTCCCAAAGTATCCTGTGATCCAGGAATCATGTTCTGCTTCCATGATTGCTTGCTTCATCCATTTGGCCTCTGGTATGTACCACCTATTGTCATAGAGTAGTAAGTTCTTCTCTACCAAAAAACTAAAGTCAACATCTTTCTGCCCACTGATGACTGACTTGAATATACCCATGCAACTGTTTTCTGCACTAGTTGCTTTCTTAAGCACTACCAAAAAGGAAGATTGTAACTGATAGCTTTGGCAAGATTGCAACACCTGTGGTTGCAAGATGTCCCACTCCTCATTTGCAACCCATTGACCAGGTCAGAAAAAGGTTGTTTCTGGGTTCAGTTAGGAATTACTCTACCCTTCAAGGTTGTAGTCCCTATGCCTTGACAATGCATCTGCCTTCTCATTCAACCTACCTTCATGGTAGATAACCTTAAAATTGAACAGTTGCAAGAACTCTGCCCAGTGGGGTTGCCGTCTATTCAGTATCTTGGTACTATTAAAGTATTCAAGATTCTTGTATTCAGTATATATAACAATCTAATCAGTGACAGACCTTAGTAAATGATCCCATTCTTTGAATGCCACCACAATAGCGGTCATTTCCTTTTTATGGACATCATAATTCACCTCTGCTGGTATGAGCTTCCTACAATGATAGGCCACTGGGTGCCATTTCTCATCCTCATAGAGCTGGGACAGAATGGCACCTAATGCAATGTCACTTGAATCAGTTTCTAACTTTGTTGGCTGGTTAGAGTCAAAGTGTGTTAGAATAGGGCTGGATGTAAACAACTCCTTCAATTATTCAAAAGCCTCTGTGCAGGCTGGAGTCCAGTCCCATTTAATATCCTGCTTTGTCAGGTCTGTCAATGGCCTTGCTATCTTGCTAAATACCTTGATGAATCTTCGGTAGAAGTTAGCAAAGCTCATGAAACTTTGTACCTCAAAGATGCTCTTCAGACTCGACCAGTTCTTGATTGATACTACCTTTTCCAGTGTCATTGATATTCCATGATCAGATATCTGTTAGGATCACTTATTCTATCACTCCTAGTATACAACCAAGCAACAGGCAATAATGTTATATCAATCTTTATTAGATACTGTAAATAGGGTTAATACTTAATTTAGTATTCGTTGTCGTATTTAGTCTTCTTTAAGACTAAATTCTTATCTTCACTTAGTCTTCCTAAGACTAAGTTATTCGTTCAAGTTTACTTTCTTCCTTGTCCTACAAGGAAGATATCTCGCAATGTTCTTTCTTTAGTAAAGAGCATAAAGGTGTTTTATATTCATAAAGTCATACAGTTATATCTAGGAAATAACTTAGTTGGTTGCATGAAGAACTAACTCTCAGGTCCTACTGACCCCTTTATATAGTTCTTCCAGCAACCTGCTTACAATCAATAACTATTATGAGCCACAATTGTGACTCATACATTTGCGTAACATAATAATCACCTGACCTTAACTGGTCAGGTGTGAACCTCACATGACTTCTAAATAAGTCATGTGTGCAAAACAACTAATAACTTGTAAACAAGTTATTACGCAATTCAATCAAATATAATAACTATGACTGGCAATTGCTAGTCATGTGTGAGACTCATATGATCTAATTGGTCATGTGTGTGAAACCATTATAAACCTATGACCTCATAATCATGAGTCATGTGAAAACCTTTTTCCGTGCTAGGTTTGTGACACTAGCTCCCCCTTTCCTATACCTTAAGTCCTATTAGGCCAACAGTCCTTCATCCCTTTTTCCTGTTAACTTGTCCAATCTTATTGCCAATTTCCATATCTCCTTGTTTTTTTCTGTTGTTTCTCTTAACAATTTGTTCTCCCTCTCTTTTATTTCCATTTTCCTTTCCGAAATTAAAACCTTCCATTCTGCCCATCCTGCTCTTATCCTCTGAATCCTTACTTCCTGTTCTAATCTCATTTTTTCCCTCTGAAGGGTCCATCCTGTCCTTTCCCACATCTTGGCCTGTCCTTCGAAGAGATTTCGATCTATTCGGGCTTCGTCCATTATTTCTTGTAGGTGCCTTAACTGATCGTATAGGCCCATTATCGTATCTTGATCTGTGGTGTGGCCTGGTTTGGGTTTTATATCTTGTGCCTGTTCCCCCCAGGCCATATATTTCTCTTTCCTGACTTTTGGCCACGATTTCTTGCCCCCCCCATCTTCTTGTTTTCGTACCTGAAAACTTCTTTTGACTCATTCTTGGGAGGATGTTGTTGTCACATGGTGACGATGGTGGCATATGTGGGGATGAGGACATTGGTGGGAATCTTTCCCGTGATGTCATTGGTGGTGATTGGGGCGGTGATGGTGAGGGGGTTCTGTGTTTTTCGCATGGCCAATAATTGGCCCCTTCTTTCTCCGTAAAGTGTACTTGGCATCCATCGTCGAAGCAACCTGTCCAGCTTTTCTGGTTGTGTTTTTCTTGTTTGGGTATAATTGGCGTGGATGCGGGGAGGTCTGCTAGATTGATCCAGTCTTGGTCGCTCATTTGTTCTTCCTCTTTGACCAGGCTTTCCTGGGTTTCCTCAGTGAAATTGTTTGATTGCATGTCTGGCATTACTAAAGTTCTCAGCTGGGTACCACACTAAGTCGTGGTTAGGGGGATATCCTGTCCACTTAGCTTGGTATTGTAGCTTACCATAGTGTCATCGAGAGTCAATGATTTGATCAAGTTCGTATTCATTTTCTCCTTCTATTTTTATAGTAGGAGGTGGTTCTTTTCTTTGTGAAGGTAAGAGATTGTTTTGATAGAGTTCGAGTTTGCTGATGTGGAAAACTGAGTGTTTATTGTTTACTGAGGGAGGAAGTGCCAATTTATATGCTTTTCTTCCCACCTTTTGTATTATTTCATAAGGTCCTAATTTCTTATAATCTAATTTTCTGGATGGTCATGTGGTGTGAATATCTTTTGCCTCCAGCCAGACTTTGTCTCCTGGTCTCAACCTTGGATCTGGTTTTCTGTGTTGATCAGTATTTTCCTTCATCATTTGTTATGCCATAGTAATTTCTGTTCTGATTATGTCATGTAGTTGACTCATATCTTCTCTTTTAATATTTTCATTATGGTCTCATGACCTATAGGTTCATTGATGGGATGATATCCATAGTTCGCATAAAATGTTGTGGTTTTAATTGTTTCTTGTATGGAGTTATTGTAGGTGAATTCTGCAAAAGGCAGCCATTCTTCCCAATCTTGTTGAGAGTATTTCACATATGCTCTGAGGAATTGTTCTAATGATGAATTTGTTCTTTCTATTTGTCTGTCTGTTTGTGGATGATAGGTTGTGCTCAGTCTTCGATCGATGTTTAATCCTTTGGTTATTTCTTTCCATAGGTCCAATGTGAATATTGAACCTCAATCTGTGACAATGTCTTTTGGTAGTCCATGCAGTTTGAAGATATTTTTTGTAAATAGTTGTACAAATTGTATTATTTTCATGTCCTTGCTACATGGGATAAAGTGTGACATTTTTGTCATAAGATCTATTACAACCCATATTACGTCATAGCCATTTGATTCTGGTAGATCTGTAATGAAGTCCATGCTGATCGACTTCCATGGTTTCTCAGGGGTTTCTAACGGGTATAGTAGTCCGTATGGTGCATGACATATTGGTTTTATTCTTTGACACATGTCGCAGTTTTTGATGTATTTTTTGACATCATTTCTTATCTGTGGCCAATAGTAAGTTCTTTGTACTAGGTGCATGGTTTTTGCCACTCCTCCATGGCCACTTTGTGGTACGTCATGGTTTTGTTCTATCGCTTTTGTTCTAAGCAGTTTATTTTCTGGTAGCCATATCTTTCCTTCATACCAAAGGTACCCTTCCTTCCATTCACATAGCCCTAAGGCTACCTTTGGGAATTCGTTGTCCCCCCTTTCAAGGGCTTATTTTATTTTATTTTGGTTATTTGTTAGTCTTCTCTTGTTTTTTCTTTTATTTCATTTTTGATAGTAGTTTCTATTTCTTGTAATTCCATAGTGTTGATTTCTTCTTTTCCAGATTCATATCCTTCATCCATAAAGGTTTCCTTTGGTAAGAGAATTCTTGCTTTCTGAGTTTTTCTTTTGTCATGTTCTCCTAGTAGGTCATCTGACCTTCTGGTGAGAGCATCTAGTTTTCCTCCTTCTTTTCCGGGTCAATGCTCTATTGTGATATTGTACCGGCTTAATTCTTCGCTCCATCGAATTTGCCTTCTATTTAGCTCTTTCGTAGTGGTGAATGGTACCAGGTTTTTGTGGTTTGTGAGCATTTTTATTGTGTAAGGACTTCCTTCTGCATATTTTCACCACTTCTTGAGTGCTTGCATTATTGCTAATAGTTCCTTATCATGAATGTCATAATTGCATTCTGCCTTGGTTATGGTTTTTGATTGGTACGCCACTGGCTTCCATATTCCTTTTTCATCTTGTTGTGATATGATACCTGAACAGACATAATTGGATGCATCTGTTTCTATCATTATGGGTTGATCAGGGTTGAAATGATGTAATATGGGTGCTGTAGTAAGTTTTTTTTTTAGTTTTTCGAAGGCTTCTTGAGCTTTCTTTCCCCAGTCCCATTTCTGGTTTTTCTTTGTTAGTTCATATAAGGGTTTGGCCATCCTACTGAATCCTTCTACGAATCTTCGATAAAAATTGCAGAATCCCACAAAGGACTGTACTCCTTTAACTTTTTCTGGTGCCTTCTATTCTCTTATAGCTTGTGTTTTTATAGGATCCACTCTAACTCCTTCCTGATTTATAATGAATCCCAAGTACTTGGTTTCTTTTTTGTGGAATTTACATTTTGTTGGTTTGAGTTTGACTCCAATCTCCTTTAATTTTTCTAGTACCTTATGAACATCTTTTCAGTGTTGTTCCGAAGTGTTAGAATAAATTAATAAGTCATCTAGGTAGGCTATACAAATAACATCTAAGTATTTGCTGAGGGCTGTATTTACCCACCATTGAAATGTTGCTGGGGCATTGGATAACCCAAATGGCATGACTGTGTATTCATATAGTCTGTATCTGTTTCGAAACGCTTTTTTCCATTCGTCTCCTTTTTGTATACAAATGTGTTGATATGCATCCTTGATATCAAGCTTTGTAAAGTACCTGGCCATTCTAAGGTGGTCCAATGCTTCACTTATCAGGGGTAGTGGATAACGGTCTTTTTTGGATACTGCATTGAATCCTCGATAATCCATGCATAGTCTTGGTCCCCCATCTTTCTTTTTGACAAATAGGATTAGTGCTCCAGCTGATGAGGACGATAGCTTGATCCACCTTTGATCTAGGTTTTCTACCAGGTAATTTCTTAATGCTTTCAGCTCTCTTTCTCCTAATTGGTATAAGGTTATAAACGGAGCTGTTTTTCCCTCTTCTAGTTTGATTTTGTGATCTGCATATCTATGAGGAAGTAAATTGGTCCTTTCTTTTTCTTCAAAGAGTTCTAGGAATCTATGGTATTCCTTTGGGACTATTTCCTTTGCTGACCTCTCCTTGTCCTTTCCTTTTTTTAAAGCAAGTTCTATGCTAATTGTTGTAGCTGCTAGGGAAGTTTCATTTTCATTCCATCTTAGGATGCCGGTCTGGTCGTTTTTCCAGTACATTTTTCCAAATGCCCTAGCCGAAATGAAGGATATGTTGAGGTTTTTCTCTAGTGGTTTTTCTTTTTTGTTGGTGCCACCAAAGCCTGCACCTCCTCTTTTTGTTTCCTTTATTTCTTGTACTTCTTGCAAGTCTGTCATAATAATTTTTTCAATTATTAATTGTGCTATGCTGTCTCCCATATTAACTTTGTAGTCGTTTTCTGATACGTTTACCAATAGTTCTTTAATTTCACCCCTATAGTCTGCATCAATTACTCCGGCATTAATGGTTAGGCCTTTCTTGGTTGCTAATCTACTTCTTGCTGCCATGTGAGCATAGGTGTTTTTAGGAAGTCCTATGGCAACCCCTATTCCTATAAGTTTTTGTCCTCGTGCTGGGACAATTGTTTCTTCTATGTTATGCAAGTCATGGCCTGCTGGCAAGTGTGATCCCCTTGTTGGTATTTTCGCACTTTTTTCTAATTTTTTGATAACTACTCGTTGGCTTTCTTGGTCATCTTGTTTGTTGCTGGGGACCATCTGTTGAATCCACTTTTTTGATTCTTTCAGTTCTTTCTTTATATCGATTGGTAGAATCTGGCTTTCCAGATTCTCTCTTATAGCTTGTTCCTCTGGTACTGCATATACTGTTGGAGAACTGTCTAGGCATATGGCCTTGCACCTTTCACTGTCGAAGGTGACTTTTTCCTTTATCCAGTCAATCCTTGGTCCATGGTTCTTTAACCATGTCATTCCTAAGATTAATTCGTGTTTGACCAGAATAGCCACAAGGAAGGTAGCCTTCTCTCTGTAGTTTCCTATGTCCATTGAATGTTCTGCTATCTGGGTGATAGGTCCTGCTTCCAAAACAGTACCATCAATCATGTATATATCTCTTGGTTTTCCTATTTTCTTCAGGGGTAGATGGTGTCTCATAGCGAAATTGTGATCTATGAAGTATTCCATAGCTCCTGAATCTATCATTGCATTTGTTGTTATTTTTTCATTTTTCTTGTTGTAAAGTTGTACCTTGACCATAATGTGATCTGATTCGTAATCCAAGGGTTCTGTGGAGCCTATAGTTGAGTGTAATGAGCATAATTTAGATTTTCTGATGGCTTTTGGTCAGTTGTCCCTCAGACCACCTTCTCCTGGGGACCTTGGTCATTTAAAGCTTCTTTTCCCTCCTTCTCTTCTTTTTCTACCTCTGTAGATCGTATCTTGATGTTTTTGACTCTACAGTCTTGTGCAAAATGTCCCTTTTTCCGCACTGGAAGTATAGCTTTTTCTGTCTTCATTCCTAGAACTCCTTATTTGGTAGTCTATGGAGTTTCCTGTAGTTTGTCGCATCTAGGTCCATGGGTTCCCCTTTGGGAATCACACTAGGGGTAGCCCTATAAGTGCCATTGGTATTTCGCAGGACTTCTTGCTCTTGTTGTTTCCTTTCCTTATTTTAGAGATGTCTGATAGTGGCCAGCCTTGTTTCTTTCTCTATCACCCATTTTGCAAATGCCTCTGGTCCTTCTAATACCTGATCCAGGTGTCCGTATTCATCCTGTAATTTTTTACTCATCTCTTGGAATAACCATTCACTTGCAGTGGCTTCATCCATGTATGCTTCTGTTAATATTAACCAGAAGGAATTCCAATATTCTGTCATTGATTTAGTGCCTTGCACTAATTCTCTTAATTTCATCCTTGCTTCTCCCTTTGGGTCTACTGGTCAGAACTGACCTTGTAGTGCTTCTACAAAATCAGGGCAATTTTGCCAAGTTGCTGTACTAGTTCCTTCTGTATACGGTGTAAGCCAACTACTAGCTTCTCCTCTTAGTAGGCTCAAGGTGCATGTTATTTTTTCTTCTTCATGTCCTTCTGCCCACCCTGTTGCTATAAAGTAGACTCGTAGTTGTGTTAGCCAGTTCCTTATTTTATCTCTTTCTCCTGAGAAGGTTTCTAGCTCCTTGATCTTTGGTCTTCTTGTACCTCCTCCCAGAGCCTGGATTACTTGTCTAAGTTGTTCCACCGTTAGTTCTGGCATTGGTTGGGCCCCTCCCTGTTCCTCCCCTCCTGGTGGTACTCCTCCTGTCGGTGCCGACATCCTTTGGTCTTTGTGTTCCTCCGATGATGTAGATCCTTGTTCTGATCTTTCTTCTGGCATAACTGGACTTCCTGTTCTTCCTGTTTCCGAGGCTGTTCTTGCAAGTGCCCCTGCTACTTCTGGAAGTTGTAAAGATTGATCTTCGTATCCAAAATCCGTATTTACATTCGGTGTTGCAGAGATGCAACTAAATGTTAGGATCGCTTATTCTATCACTCCTAGTATACAACTGAGCAACAGGCAATGATGTTATATCAATCTTTATTACATACTGTAAATGGAGTTAATACTTAACTTAGTATTTGTTGTCGTATTTAGTCTTCTTTAAGATGAGATTCTTATCTTCACTTAGTCTTCCGAAGACTAAGTTATTCGTTTACTTTCTTCCTTGTCCTACAAGGAAGATATCTCGCAATGTTCTTTCTTTAGTAAAGAGCATAAAGGTGTTTTATATTCATAAAGTCGTACAGTTATATCTAGGAAATAACTTAGCTGGTTGCATGGAGAACTAACTCTCAGGTCCTACTGACCCCTTTATATAGTTCTTCCAGCAACCTGCTTACAATCAATAACTATTATGAGCCACAATTGTGACTCATACATTCACGTAACATAATAATTACCTGACCTTAACTGGTCAGGTGTGAAACTCAAATGACTTCTAAATACGTCATGTGCGTAAAACAACTAATAACTTTTAAACAAGTTATTATGCAATTTAATCAAATATAATAACTATGACTGGCAATTGCTAGTCATGTGTGAGACTCACATGATCTAATTGGTCATATGCACGAAACCATTACAAACCTATGACCTCATAATCATAAGTTATGTGAAAACCTTTTTCTGTGCTAGGTTTGTAACAATATCTTATAGCCAAGTAATTCAACTTCTCTCTGGTGGAAGGTTGACTTCTTGATGCTAATGCATAAGCATGCTTCTCTCAGTATTTCCATTACTCTCCTAACTAGCACAACATGCTCCTCTATAGTCTCTGAGTAGATCAGGATATCATCCATGTAAGCGATGACTCCTTCATCTAGCAGACCTCTAAATACATCATTTATCATACTCTGGAAAGTAGATGGTACATTACATAACCCAAGAGGCATCACGTTATACTCATACAAGCCATACCAACAATGAAAAGCAGTCTTCCATTCTGCACCCTTTGCCATTCGCAAAAGTTAATAACCATTTTTCTGATCTAACTTGATAAACACTGTCACTTTCCCAAGTCTTTCCCTCAGCCCATTCATTAGCTGGAGGGGATAATGGCTCTTCACAGTTATCTTATTCAGTCCTCTATAGTCAATACATAACCATAGTGTCCTATCTGGCTTTGGTACAAATAATATTGGAGCAGCAGCTGGTGAGCTAGATCTCCTGATCATTCCACTCTCTAACATCTTATCAAGGTACTCATGGAGTGCCTTTAGTTCCTGCTCTGAGAGAGGATAGATCAGACCAAAAGAAGGAGTCATTCCTGTCTGTAGTTCAATCTTGTGATCATACTTAGAGTGCTGCTGTAAGGTATCTATCCTTTCTTGACTAAAGATATCACTAAAGTCCTTATATTCTGGGAGGAGCTTTATTGTGAGATAATCCCTGTCTTTATCTGAGAATTTAGTCATCCCAAGGAGATGGATAGATCCTTGATCCTTAGCCTTTATTTCTTCCTCAGTGATGAATTCTAATCACTGGTAACTACATCCAGCTAGGCAATTTGCCTTACAGTATGCTGACTGCCAGGCCAGTATACCCTTTTCTCAATCAATGTCTGGGTTATGCTCAGAGAGCCAGGACATTGAAAGATACCCATCAACTTTGCCTTCTGGCATTTCTGCAATCTCAAACCTCATCTTATTTGAGTGGTCTCCTATCTTCATTTTTACTGCCTTGGTATAATGGAGACCTGATCCTGTGATATTGTTCCCACTTGCATCTAGTATGAGAGAAGCAGTCTTCCTTCAGACACAAGGCATTTGAGTATCCTTTACCCATCTGCTACTGAGTACTGCTCTAGTAACACTACTATTCAGGAGTAGTACTGCTTCCACAATACTCCTTTGTCTATTCAGTTGCCACTCAAGTCTAACCTTTACTCGGATAGACTTTGTATGTCGTGGTGGACCTGAGAGTCTCTGCCACTTTCTGGTTTTTCCTTCACCAGTCATTCTTAAAAATAGATAAAGTGAGTAGGTAAGTAAGGTTATGGGGTCTCTCATCTTTTAATACAAGAGGGGTCAAAATAGGTCAATAGCACATAAGTTTAAAGTGTTTGCAAACAGTGAAGATATAAGTGTTATAAAATCATGGGTCTCAGTAGGTAGTGCTGTTTACTATCATGCCAGCATGATTTCAGGTACAAAGCCCTGCTCAGGTAAACTTGGAAATAACTTTCAATTATATATAATCAAGTCCCACCTGATGTAAACATGACCAAACCAGATCCAAACAAACAAAGAAAAACCAAACAGAATATAATAAGAAAACCCAATAGACAGATAACAGAGAGAACCCCCAATACCAAAAACCTATAAGTAAACCTTTTCCATCCTTGACCACCTTACTCCGCTGAGTCTAGTCAAATTTAGCTTTCTATACATAGTCTTTAGAGGGTGGACTTACCTTGTTCATCTCCAGTCCATCAGGTTTATCATCCCTGCATGCCATCATTGGACTAGGGAATTGTTAGTTGCTAACTAATTTGTCTTTAGAGGTTTACATACCTAGTCTGAAGCATCCTAATCAACCTCTATTATCTGAGGAGTTGATTTGCACACTTCAAGAATCTCTCTCGTAATAGGAGGAGGGGCCTCAATGTGCTTAACTTTGCTAGAGGGACTAGATGTATGGCCTGCCTCTTCCATGGATCACTTGTGTGCCTTGGCCAGCTTGGAAGAGCTAGCAACCAGAGTAACCAATGTATACTTCTGCCAGAAGTGACCTAGTTGTCCACATTTGGTGCATTGGCCTAACCTTCGGCGCTTGTGAAGGAGTGTACTAGGAATATTGTTGTGAGCAATTGAATACTCTGAATTTTCCAGCTTTGACTAATGGCTGCCCTAAGAGTTAGCAGGTTTTGGATTCTGCTTACCTGAAACCTTTCTCTTCTTCTGTGTCTTCTTTGAGGAATGCTTGTCCTCACTCTTATCAGGACTGCATCCTTTATCCTTAACCACTGTCTGGCTAAAGCGTGTATTGTCCTCCAAGTCATGGCCAGTTTCCCTTAGGAGATTGAGGTACTCATTTACATCGACGAGATGGGGGTTCTTCTGAGCCCAGACTGTGCACAGTTCTGACATAATGCTGGTATGTACCTTGTCCTTTATGGCTTGTCTATCTGTATACTCTGGTTTCATCATTAGATCAATAACCTTATCCAAGTACTTCTCTACTTGGCCAGGTTTCATCTCCAGTGAGGTCCACTCAGCTAATGAGTGATCACGATCAGTATGTCCTCCAAAGCTGGTTTCCAAATGATGACAGAATCCCTTCGAGGTATATAGCTCATTGTCTACGTTAAAGGGCATTCCAATTCATTGAGCAGCCTCCTCATGAATGTAATGGTGGAGTCCCATATACTAACCTTTGGTAGAACCTTCTAATTGAGGGATAACCAAGCTAATCTTGTCCATGTCTTCAGTGATAGACTCAGGGAAATAATTAAACTAAATTTCCACATTGCTAATGAACCTCAGAGTATCATTAACCTCCACAGAAAAAGTCTTGATGTCACTCAATTTCTCAGGTTTCTTAGGCTTTACCTTGGAAGCTTTCTTGCATTCCTTCTTACATGACTGTAAGAATTTGGTCAGCTTATAGGTTCTGTGGTCATTGTGTCTCTTTTTTGAGTCATTCCAGTTTGACATGTGTTACCCAAGGAATTGCTCAAGATTGGGGATGGAGTTGGCATCATCATCTGAGGTACTAGAGGAGTTGGAATCACCCAGATCTCCTCCAGCCCCAGCATTTCCACCTGTTGGGGTCTATTACCTCTGCTTCCACCAGGAACATCATTATAATGGGGGCGCCCTAAGGGAAGATGGATCCCAAGTTCACAACCGCACTGAAGTGACTCAAAGATCAAAAAGCGATAATCAACAATAGAGTAAAGAAGAATCAAAACAGTAAAACTTAATATCGTTAAGCCGTAGCTTTACTCAGTAGGTTTCTTGAGAGGTAGTTGATTGCCAGAGTAGAGTGGGACTCGCATATAGTTTAAGTAGAATATCTTATACTGCCAGTTCCCACGCATCACTACCCTAACTAAATCATGGGCACACCCACCATCTTCAGGCTGGCCAACACACACCACCTAGGACGTTATTCCTATGTGGATGTCAGTCTGCTATGGCTAAATCTCCTTCCAACATCAAGTGTTTCAGCACTGCATCTCTAATGCGATTGCAGGAGAAAAACTCTTCATATTGTTGACATACTAGTGGCAAACTATCATGCAACTCAGGAGATATACCATTTACGAACTCTCATACCCATATGCATTTTATCTATGCAAGCCTTTAGTAGACATAGCTCTCACAATCGAGCTGAACCTTCTACTTCATTCTATTCAGGTCTTTGCCTGATAGGAAAGTCTACTCAGCTCCTCCAGTGGGGTACCTTGGTGAATGGCCTGGTGGTCACTACCCACGGTCAACTCCCTGAAGGTGCCTGTACTGTGATAAGAATCATGCTTTTAGAGTTCTCAAACAACCCCAATAGTCTTACAGCGATTGGGCACAAGTTATGTCTATGTGTGGTTAACCTGCCTGGTGTTGCTTCAACATCTTCTGGGCCACCCCGGGACTACCTGGGAGGCTCTGGACTACCCATCCAGTATTACCTGAGTAACTCCTTCAGTTCTTATCTGTCTTACACATAATTGGTACCAGAAGATAGCCCTTCCTCAGGGGCACACCCTATGCCCTCTCATATATCCTACGGACAGCATCCAGTCGGACGGACAGTGACAACCTATACAGTGTTAAAAGAGTGCCTCAACTCAGTTCCTTTTGTAAGAAATAGAGCAACTCAACAGCCATAGGCCCATGATATGCGGACCTTACACTGGGGCTGCAGGGGGGTGTTAGAAATATCTCTGTAAATTTCTTGGGTATTCGGAGCCCTATAGCTCCTCCTATAGCCCCCCAAAAGCCATCAGGTTTGTTGCCTTTAGATTTTACCAGAGTGCACAATCCTTACAGGATTGCCCCCTGCCCCAAGTCTCTCTATATGCTAGGTAGGGTAACTTGGGTGCCATGTCAGGGTAACTCGGACCTTGTGGCAAGGTAACCCAGGCCTCATGTCAGGGTAACTCTAGCCTCATTACATGAGCCTTTCCTGAGCCTGCCTTTTATGCTACTGTCTTATAGTATGTGTAGTTGCCCACTATAGTGAACCAAACTATCCTTACCCAGTGACCTCAAGGTCTCCAGTATGGGTGCAAGAATAGTTTACTGTAAGACACCCTCTGGTGGATCGTTACAATCATATCCATCAATGGATTGCTCCAAACTACCTGGTCTACTGAATCGGGAACTACCCCTAGATGGTGGGACCAGGTGTGCTGTTGTAGGGTGTAAGCAGCTATTATCAGATTAACTCAGAGTTCCTATTCCTTGCTCAGGTTCGTACTAGGACTGTTGGTATTCCAAAAAAGTCTCCAGTGCAAGTGGGAGACCTTGGTGACAAAGTGAACCACAAAAATCACAAGGGGTTTTTTCAACTTCAAATCTCCTTTCTTCAGACATGTTTTATCCCAGTGGGTGCCTAACTGCCTGTGAAGGTAGTTTAATACACCTGTTGACATGATGGAAACATCTAGTGAAAAGCGAGTCTCCACCAACCCAACAAGCAGGGGAACAATCACTCGTAAGCAACTGCACCCAAGTCCTCGCAACCCCTAGATGTTGACCAGGACCACTCCCCGAAGGCTTATGTCCCAGTGCTGGTGGAATAAATATAGGAGTATTTCATGCCAGGGTTTGTGGTGCCTGTCTAGTAGGGAGCAGCATTATGCTACCAAATGGTCTTTCCCCTGTGGGCAGTTGAACAGCAACTGTCCATGCATTCCTGCCTCCTGAGAGTGTTGGAGGTGCATTTCTGAGTGGTGGTGTCCACCTTGTCCTTCTCTCCACCCTTGGCATGGGCCCAGCCATAGGACCTAGCACCCCAGAGGGACTATTGTCTCTACTTCTCCATGCTCATAGGGTGGGATTGGACAGTGCCTGTGACTCTTTCCCAGCGAACTGCTCTTCCCAGTCATTACTGATATGTCATATCCCTAAAGGAGTGAGGAACTCCCTTTCCTCTGCCTTCTGCAACATTTCATGAAACTTCAGAGCAAAGTTAGGTCTCCGTTTTTCATAAGTACTAAAGGAAGGGGAGGAGCATCTCTCATAATTGTGTCATTGTCAGAGTCTATAGCATATCCACCTTGGATTGCCTTCTCTAGAGCTCTGATCATGGTGTTTAGCAAGTTGGCATTTTGGACATGCTCATGAAATGTGGCCTGTTGAACCAACATCCAACTTCATGCTATCTTCAACATATCCTGACAAAATGCAGCTTGCCTTTGCTCTTTCCAGAAATGCAACTGTTCTGGAGATGCGTGAAACTGAGGACTGATTTCCCACAGGATATATGGTTCAATGTACTAGCAAGTAGCATCTGCAAAGGTGATACACTGATTGTTGTCACTCATCTGCTTGGTAAACTCAGCATCATGGGAAACGGATTTCATGAGAGCCCTTGGGTCTGCAATGACCAATTCTTGACATGCCTGAGGAACTTTGATGGGAGCGACTTTCAGCAATAGAGGCACAGGTTCCCACTCCAGACCCCATAGCTCCATGATAATGTTTGCTTGTAAGGTTTGTGTGGCATGTTGCTGTACCGCAGGGTCAGTACAACTAACTTTTGAAGACATAATTCTTTCCACCCAATGCTTCTTGTACCAGACAAGACACTTGTACTCGGATATGTCAATGTAGGAAGGTTTTGTTAGGATAAGTGCAAGAGAGTTAAGCAAGGAAGTCGCTTAATGATATACTGTAATAGGGGCACCGTAAGGGAAGCTAGATTCTGAGTTCATGACTACACTGAAGTGACTCAAAGATCAAAAGTGATAATCAACAGTAGAGTAAAGAAGAATCAAACCAGTAAAACTTAATATCGTTAAGCTGCAGCTTCACTCAGTAAGTTGCTCAAGAGGTAGTTGAATGCCAGAGTAGGGTGGGACTCATATATAGTTTAAGTAGAATATCATATACTGCCAGTTCCCACCCATCACTACTCTAAGTTAATCATGAGCTCACCCATCTCCTCCGGGCTGGCCAACAAACACCCCTCAGGACATTATTCCTTTGTGGATGTTCGTCAGCTCTAGCTAAATCTCCTTCCAACATCAAGTGGTTCAGGACTGTATCTCTAATGCAACCACAGGAGAAATACTCTTCATATCGTTGACATGCTAGTAGCAAACTATCATGCATGTAACCCTAACACAACTTCTGACCAAAAAATATGTGCAGATAAAACTTTCAATTTCTAATGCTTAACTGATGAGAGAGATGGAATCTGTTCATTTGAGCATTATCAAAGAACTACCCAGATAGACTCTAATTAGGAGTGAGTAAACATTCTTTCTTGAAAGTATACCAGGCTATCAAGAGGGGCAAACACTTCTAGAGGAAATAGATGCCAGGGGTTCAAACTTTCAGGAACTGTCAGCCAGCAAGTGCAGGATTAGGTCTAACTATACTGAAACCATGGACTAATGAAATCCCAATTCTGGAGTGCATATCTAGTCTTTCTACTATCAAGGTTATATACATCAATGTCTATTGATTCAATTGAGTCATAACCAGAACTCCTTAGTGAGGAATCACCGGACTAAGACATATTAAAATCACTTTCATAACCACAGTCAGTAGTACTCCTCATATCTTTATTTGAAGAATGATAATCCTGAGTCTATGCATCCTCTGAGATATGGCTAAAATTTGAAGAAGTTGATGCTGACTGAAATCCTGTTTCTTCTTCCTGATTTGCTGTACTCATGTCGTTTTCCTTCCTAGTAGGGACCTTCTCAAATAATTCATTTGAAACTTGAATTTCTTGGTATCTTTTTACAACTTCTGAAGTTTCACTTCATTTCCTAAGAGTCATATCTTCAAACTATCATCCAGGCTGACTGTTACTAGTTTTAAAGGGGCAATATAAAAAGAGATCTTCATATTCCTTCCATCAATCTCTCAATAGATCATTATCTAGGTATTGTGTGACTTAAGTTAGGATATTATGTATTGCATATATTGCTTCCAGCCTTCGGAGAGGATCCAATCACCTTGTTTGACAAATGATTGAGTGTTGTCAAAGATGTATCATGGTAGTATAATGTCTAATAAATTTATCTAGCTAAATAGGATATGCATTCTTGTAGATTGGATAATATATTTCAAAACTAATGATTGTTGAAGCTTTATAAACTCCTGAATGTGAAAATCTGTTCTAGTAAAATATATAAAGGGATGAGATTGTTAATTGAGAAAAAGTCAGCAATGGTCTAATCGAATACCTCATTATTCCATACTTTTTATTACTTCATGAACCTAATTTTACATCAATCAATATATTATATATTATATACAGAATTTTATACTCTCCTATTCCTGATTAAATAAATTACCTATTCTTGAAAAATGTAAATACTCAGGCTAATTGAATTAAATATGGGTGAGAAACCAGGTACTGAAATTTTTTTTTTCGGTTTTTTCTTTTTACCATTGTCTCACACTTTAATTCACCTTACCCTCTGCTATCCTTCAGTAACAACCTCTCTACTTTTTCTTCAGTATAATCCTCTCCTTTAATCTTTTCTTTCTTCCTCCAACTTCATTCCACTATTCTCTTATACTATCAACACTAAACAATATTCCCCTCTACTTACCATGCTATGATTCTTCTTTTATTTCTCCTTCTAAGCTCACTTGGTTTTCATTTTCTGAACTTTCAACAGTCAACTCTTTTCCTCTTATTTTAATTGAAACATACAATTTATTCATAAGTTTCACCTATAACCTTTGGGGTGTATTGATAGTTATAGTCTAAATTTCTTGGACCTTAGTAACTATTCTCTACTATATTAGACCTTGTCTAACTTGAGCCAGCCAAAGCCTTATCACAATGAATAACAACCACAATCCTCACAGCCAAATACTATGTAACAGCCTCAACTTTAACCTTCTATTTCAACCAGGTATTTCAGAAAGACCTTAATCCTATTGATACTCCTACTCATGCCAAGGTTGAGGCATTTGGCCACAACTGCCACATGTTCGGAGGCTCACAAGTGGAGGCACTCTTGTTATGGGGTAGCCAAATGGTAGATAATATGGGTTGGCCTAGGCCATATGTTTCTTGAGGTAGAGTAAGGTAAGGTGAAATAAAACAAAGACAAAGATCATCAAGGTAGTCTCAAAAAGTTGCATTCCTAATAGGTTTTTCAAGGGTAAATAATAAATATATTAATAAGATCTCTTATCCATTGCTTGATGTTTCTAATAGCTGGGAGTACCTCGATATTTATATTCTGCATCTAGGTTATTGCGGGCTACAATCAACTCCCATACTATCTAAGTACCTCTGTCAAAAACCTCTTATTTTTCATAAGTGTGAACACTCCTGACCCATAGAATATTTGCCTTGCTTAACTTCGATTTCATCAAACCCCTATTTGTTTCTGAGGGTGCAAACACTCTGCCAGTAGGTAGTCTTCGATCTCTCTGCTATATGAACTTAATTTGAGTATGCTGCCGTAATAGCAACTATACCAATTATTCTGCCTCAAACTATAAAGTGATCAGCTTTAATGAATGAGCATCGCTATTGCATCGCATATTTTTGTATTGCAAAACCCATCAGATATGAAGGACTTTTGGTCTTGGATTGAGCCAATTCCACATCAGGCGAAAATCTTGCATACTGATTCTCGAGAAGACTCTCTTGGGGTGCTACTTCTTTCCAAGCAAGAGGCTTGGCTCTTTGGCTAACCTTTAGTGCCATAGGCTTGCGATATTAGGTCACTAATGGTTTCTTCCCAAATTGTCCCATTACTTGTCAGCCCTAACTTTTAACTACTAATGTACAAAATAATAGCTCACTCAAAGCTTAACCACATTCCTTCAAGTCACTTTTCATGAGTCACTAAGGGTGTCCTCTTGTATACCCTATGGATAGCATCCAGTCAGAGGGACAGCTGCGATGTATACAGTGTTATGCTGAAGGTGCCATTTATAGTTGCTGAAGTGTTGGGATTCAACTCAGTTGTAATTCCATGATGACGCCTGGTCCTGTTAAAAACCTAGCACGGAAAAGGGTTTCCACATGACTCATAATTATGAGATCATAGGTTTGTAATGTTTTTGCACACATGACCAATTAGGTCATGTGAGTTTCACACATGACTCGCACTTGTGAGTCATAGTTGTTATATTTGATTTAATTGCGTAATAACTTGTTTGAAGTTATTAAGTTAATTTTGCGCACATGACTTATTTAGAAGTCATGTGAGTTTCGCACCTGACCAAATTATGGTCATGTGGTTATTATGTTACGCGAATATATGAGTCACAGTTATGACTCATAATAGTTATTGATTTGTAAGCGGGTTGGGGGAAGGACTATATAAGGAGGAGGATACGACATAGTAGTTAGTTCTTCACGCAACCACCTAAGTTATTTCCTAGATATAACCCTACGACTTTATGAAGATAAAATACCTTTACTCTCTTTACTCATAAGTGCGATTACGAGAATTTAGTCTTAGGAAGACTAATACAAATATGAGAACTTAGTCTTAGGAAGACTAAGTAAAAGATACGAATTTAGTCTTAGGAAGATTAAGTAAAGAATAAATACGACTCTGAGTATTTATCCCCTTCCAGTTACGAACTTAGTCTTAGGAAGATTAAGTAAAGAATAAATACGACTCTGAGTATTTATCCCCTTCCAGTACAATACGATAATAGTCATTTATCATCGTTGCCTGTTGCACGGTTATATAATAGGAGTGATTGTATAAGCAATCCTAACAGGTCCCAACATGGGGGCTGCAGGGGTATGATAGAAATAATCCTGAGTAAAGGCCGGGTAACCTTAGCCCTTTTTTCCATATGCCTAACAGTAGCTCCCACTCCTAAGACTTCATCTTGAACATGTTCTTTAGAAAAAATAAAAAATAAAACTTCTTTCTTAGGAACTGAATATAGTAGGGTAACAAACTTTGCGCTTTTGCTTGACCATGCAAAGAAACCCTTGCCACATTATTCCAATCCTGCCCGTCCCGGCATTTCAAGTTTCAACCTATCAAATTCTTCCAACAATTCTGCTGCATACTCCAGGTGCTCCGGCGGCTCCCAGGTGTTCTTATCTTCAGAACAACCTTTCCATTTCACAAAATATTGGAGCTCTCGCACGAATTTATTTCATCCTCTAGCTCTTCTTGTATAGGACATTATTTCACTCCTCACAATTCTCTCCACTTTATACTCTAAATAACCTTTCATTTCTTCAGGGTTGTAGGGTGGCTGTGCCTGTCCAGGTCGAAGAGAAACTCAGTATGGCTCAAGCAGTGCCACTTGAAATACTGGGTGGATTTTCTGTCAGTCAGGTACTCAGAGTTTGTAGGCTCATTTGTCCCTTTTCTCCAATACCTTGAAATGCTTGTAGAACTTGGGGCTCAAGTTTTTTGAGGGCCTTTTTGATCACATATTTTTGCTATTGAGCATGAGTTGGTCTCCCACCATTATGTCAGGTTGCTCTCTGGCTTTTCAATCATAATATCTTGACATGGCCTCCCATTTAGATTCTAGCATTTTTTAGGCCTATCCATGTATATTCTTCATCTAGTTTGCATAGAGGGCTGCACTTAGATTTTGAGCCTCTTGTTCTCTCATCCAATCAGTCTGAGGTTGGAAACCATAGTTTGCGAAGAATGGGGTCATTTTATGTGCGTTGGTGGTAGTGTTGTTGTAAGCATACTCTGCCAATAGGAGAAGCTGATACCAATTGTCCTGATTATAGTTGACAAAGCTTCATAGGGAACCTTCCAGTACTTGGTTGGTTCTTTCGGTTTGCTCATCAGTCTAAGGGTGATAGGCCATTGATATTGTTCTTTTAATTTCCAGGAGCTTGTACAATGATTCCCAAAATTCACCTTGGAACTTTGCATCAATGTCAGAAATGATTTCTGTGGGTAGTCCATGGAGTTTCTATACTTCTCGGAGGAAGACCTTAGCGATGTCTTTTACACACGCGTTTTCCTTTATGCAGACAAAATGTGCCATCTTGGTGAACTGATCTACTATGACCATAATCTGGGTATGTTCCTGTGATTCAGGTAGTTGAACAAAAATTCTGTTCAGATACATATCCATGCAGTAAATGGCACTTGTAAAAGTTGATCTAAGCCATACCTTGCATGTCTTGAGGACTTATTGTGTTGACATTCATCACAGGATCTGATGCAATCATTGACCCAGCTTGTCAATCCTTTCCGGTAGAACTCTCGCCTGACTATTTCTAGGGTTTTTTCCTGGCCAAAGTGTTCAGCTACCTTGGACATGTGAATTATGCTAGGATGTAGTACTTGTAAGAAGACTCTATTACCTCTTTTGATGTTTGCTGACTGATACAAATCGAGGTACTTGATGTGCTCAAGAAAGCCATCAGTACCCTGTATGTACTAGGAACTCTTCAGTATTTTTCCTAGAACATCTGATGTCTCACTCCCTAAATTACTTGTTCTACAAGCAACATAATTAAATATACATTGAGTCCCACTCGCTTGAGGAGAAAATCATGTGCTTGTGGATCCTTCATATGACAAGTTAGGCCATGTATGGTACTACCCATATTGTTTCTTACTTGCCTTCAGCATACACCCCTAGCAGCTGATGCACAAGTGAAGAAACTGCCACTCCTGCAACTATGAGTTGTGCTGCCGGTAATGACTGCATTGGCAGAGCTATCACTATACCTTCAAACTAGGAGCTACTGGATTAGATATAGGGAAGGAAACTCCCTGTACCTCTTACCAATCCCCTACAAAGTGAAAAGATAGTTGAGAGCCAGGTAGAACCTAGTGGTGATGGTGTAGATGATGCCAATAATATTTTGGATGGTAGCACCAATGATGGCTAGGGCCAGAAAGAGCCGAAGGAGCACCAGGAGTTTGAATAACACATTCTGAGTTATTTCCTGACAGATATTGCTGGGACTACCTGTAGCAATGGTTATTAGCCTACTGTAGCTTCCCGTAAATGATATAGTATTGTCCACATGCCCCCCAGTTACACATAGAGAAAGTGGTATTACCCCTACATTGACTGACCTTTACACTACCTTATACAATAGTACAGCTTGGGATTGCTAGAAGGTGTTGGATATCACTCAGGCATAATGATTCTGCAATAGCCAATCAATCATAATGGCCTAGAAATACTACACGAGACTGTGGGTGAGGCAGTATCTTCAAAGGATCCTGTTCATATTCAACTTGGGTGATATAACTCTTGGGGTCATCATTTCTTTGTCTCAAAGAGATGTACAGATAGTCAATTGGAGGATAGCAATTCTGGAAAGGCTCTGCTTATCTGAGTTCTGAAAGTGAGTTACCAATAGCTATATCCACTATTTAGTATCACAGTATTCTAATTACTTGCAAGGTGATGCTTTACCACTTTCCAGCTGTCTTCTTGAGAATACATTGAATCCCTCACACACCTATAGTCATCTTGAAGATAGCCCCTGAGTGGGCATGTATTACCGACAATACTTCTGCCCATTCTGACTAGAGACAGCTTGGCCCAATCTACATCCCATGCTATGCATCTCTATATTGTGTTAATAAACCAAATATAGGCCTTGTTGTTTCTGACACTATTGTAGAATATCAGTAGGAAGAATGGGGAGCTCATGCATGCTACAAGTTTGACCTTGATTTTAGCAATGTTGTTGGGTAGATATAGTGACCATTTGGTTCTTTATACATTTCCAAGATGTGCATTTTTCAGCTATTGCTTGTATTTAGTTAAAGATAGCACCTCTAGCACTCATAGTCCTGCAAATAACATGATATCAATCTACAAGATGAAACTTGTTAATAACTTACACATGAAATGAGTGACAATTTTGGCTGTGATGACAACTGTAAGAGTTTTTATTTTCTATCAAAAATAGTCATTATCCTACAAGTGATACTTAGATACTGGTATGCCACAGTTGCAGACCAAATCTTTATTAATTGAAGGTAGTATCTGTCAATGCTCTCTCTCACCTACATATATAGTCCAAGTAGTGGAGGCTTGCATAAATGATATTCTTGCTCTCACATGAGTTCAAGCTCCTCTAATTTCCCCTCCTTTATTATCATTTCTAATCTATAGTTAAATCTTTTTTGTTATCATAACCTGAAATCTCAAACTTTGAATCTCAAAGGTTGGGTCATGACTATGGTAGGAAGAAAAAACAAAGTGTCATGGTTCCAGTCACAGGCAAAACTGTCATATTTGGTGAGAAAGTAGATAAGCAATTTAGTCTTCCAGGACCATACCATTTTATTTGCAGGACTATGATGGCTATATCTCATAGTATGGTATCTTCGTACAAGTGCAGTTGATAGATATATCAGTCATGTGATGTCTGAAAAGCAAACTTTGGTACCTGTATACCTTGCAATGTACTGTAATAAGGCATGTGATACAGCAGGGAGACATGCACCAAAAAATGCTCACACATCTCTTAGCCTCATGTCTCCCTCCTATGCACACTCCAGTCAGTTACACATCATCCTTCCAGTCAGTTACACATCATCCTCTGGCACAATTTCCATGCTTTGTAGGGTGAAATCATTATTGTCAAAATTTCTTGGTGTAACCCAATTGTGAGCCCAGGGATCCCAAATAGACAAATCGATTTCGACCCAAGAATGACCCTTGGGGATGGAAGTGGTAAGAAGACTCACTCAGCTCTTGTGATATTTACTGACAGGTGAAAACACAGGAGCATTATGTGCTCAAACAACCCCACCCTGACATGAGGCCCAAGTTACCCTGACATAAGGTGTAAGTTATCCTACCTGAAGTACAAAGTTTTGTATTTGAGGTAAGAGATATGACTGCATGGGTTGGGCACTCCAGTAAAATCTATGGTTCCAAACCAAATACCCATGAGGGGACCACAGGAGGAGCTACAGAGCTCTGAATACTACAAGATTTTACAAAGATGTTCCCAACACCCCCCTACATCCTCAGTGTAATCACTGCATATCATGGACTTATGGGTGTTGAGTTGATCTCTTCCTAACAAATGAGATTGAGTGGAGATACTCCTGTAACACTGTATAAGTTGTTGTTATCTGTCCAACCAGATGCTATGCATTGGATATATGAGAGGGTATTAGGGTATACTTTAGAAGGAGAGCAATTTTCTGGTAATAGATTCATGCAAAGTAGACAAGAACTGAAGGAGTTACTAATGTAAGACCAAGTGGGTGGTTCTGAGCCCCTGATGTTGTCATGGGGTAGCCTGGAGGATGTGGAGGGATTTCTAGGTAGGCAAATGCATATAGATACAATGAGTACCAATTGTAGTAAGACTATGGTAGTTGCTAGAGAACTATAATAGCATGGTTCCTGTCACTATGAGGGTCCTTTTGGGGAGTTGGCTGAGGGTAGCAGCTACCAGGCCAATCATCCACGTATCCTACTGGGAGAAGTAAGCAGACTTTTGTGTCAAGCGAAGTCTTGATTAGAATAAAGTAGAATGGTCATCTTGATTGTAAGAGCTTTATCTACTAAAGGCTTATATAGACAAAATGCATACTGGTATGAGAGTTTGTTGATAGTATGTCTTCTCAGTTACATCATAGTTCACCACTAGTATATCAATAATATGAAGAGCCTTATTTCCGGCAGTTACATTAGGGATGTAATGCTTGAAACACTTCATGTTGGAAGAAGATTTAGCTAGAGTGAGCTGACATGCACACAGTGATAATGTCCTTAGTAGTATGTATTGACTAGCCTGTAGTAGAGAGATGTACTCAGAATAAGTTACACTAGTGCATCAGCAAAAATATTATCTTACACCCAGTGCGGCCTGTACATCTGACCCACAGGGTTCCTGTAATGATAACCATTAACTAGGATATACTGTTGAACCAACATCACATCCTGACAATATCCGGACATGGACCCCTACACCAGGTGTGCCTTTACAACGTCTGATTCTGTGCTCTTGCATCTTAACAACATCTGATTCTTGGGTGTTGCATCCTAACAACATCTGATTCTTGGGTGTCACATCAAAATAATATCTGATCCTAGCCTATTGCATCTAGACGCTACTTGATCCTAAGTTCTTACATTGTGGCGATACCTAATTCTCGCATCTTCCACTCTGATGTTGCATCCTTGCCTGTGTATATCAGCATTCTATGATACTCATGATGTGCCACCTAGCACTGTCTATTATCAGGCTTTTCCATCCAGATTATTTGTATGTGACGCTCCTCTGGTCTGGATTCCCACCTGCCTACATGATGTGTCCAGATTTCACCTTGACCACAATATCTCATCTTGATACTACTACTTCCTCTCTGGACCTCCTCAGGTTGCCTTCCAAAGTGTGGTGAATTACCACTGATACCATCAGCAGGTTGTGCCCAGTATTGCTCAATCTTTCCCAAACCCTCCTGATATGCAATATACTATATTGTGATCCCCCTGACACCCTCCGGATGGCTACTTTTCATAGACTCTATGGTGAATATCACCCTGATAATTTCTTTGCACTATGTCATTTGGTTTCTATTGTACTCTCATCATAGTAAGCTAAATAAAATCTATTACACATAATATTTACATGTTCTTAATTCCCCTTAATTACCCACGGTGATGGTCCCACCCCCCTACTCATCATTGTGAAGCTTACAATGACATCAATACTGGTGCAGCTTGAGCTTCCTAATTATTCCCAAGGCTGAAGGAAACCCCCTGAGTGTAATGGGGGTGCCCTAATGGAAGATGGATCCCAAGTTCGCGACCGCACTGAAGTGACTCAAAGATCAAAAAGCGATAATCAACAGTAGAGTAAAGAAGAATCAAAACAGTAAAACTTAATATTGTTAAGCTGCAGCTTCACTCAGTCAGTTTCTCGAGAGGTAGTTGATTGCCAGAGTAGAGTGGGACTGGCATATAGTTTAAGTAGAATATCATATACTGCCAGTTCCCACCCATCACTACTCTAACTTAATCATGAGCACACCCATCTCCTCTGGGCTGGCCAACAAACCCCACCCAGGACATTATTCCTTTTTAGATGTTGGTCTGCTCTGGCTAAATCTCCTTCCGACATCAAGTATTTCAGCGCTGCATCTCTAATGCGACCACAGGAGAAAAACTCTTCATATCATTGACATACTAGTAGTGAACTATCATACAACTGAGGAGATATACCATTTACGAACTCTTATACCCATATGCATTTCATCTATGCAAGCCTTTAGTAGACATAGCTCTCACGATCAAGCTGAACCTTCTACTTCATTCTAGTCAAGTCTTTACCTGATAGGAAAGTTTACTCGTCTCCCCTGGTGGTGTACCTTGGTGATTAGCCTGGTGGGCGCTACCCACAGTCAACTCCCCGAAAGTACCCTTACCATGATAAGAATCATGCTTTTAGAGTTCTCAAACAACCCTAATAGTCTTACAGTGATTGGGCATGAGTTGCACCTACATGCGATTCACCTGACCGGAGATGCTTCAACATCTTCCGGGCCACCACAGGACTACCCAGGAGGCTCTGGACTACCCTTCCAGTATTACCTGAGTAACTCCTTCGGTTCTTGCCCGTTCTACACATCTTTGGTACCAGGAGATAGCCCTTCTTCTGGAGCAGACCCTATGCCCTCTCATATATCCTACGGACAGCATCCGGTCAGACGGACGGCAACAACCTATACAGTGTTGCAAGAGTGCCTCTACTCAATTCATTTTGTAAGGAAGGGAGCAACTCAACTACCGTAAGCCCATGACGTGCGGTCCTTACACTGGGGCCGCAGGGGGTTGTTAGGAATACCTCTGTAAAATCCTGGGGCATTCGGAGCCCTGTAGCTCCTCCCATAGCCTGCCAAAGGGTACCGGGTTTGTAACCATTGGATTTTACCACAGTGCCCAATTGCTATATGATTGCCCCCTGCCCCAAGTAAGTACCTTTTTGTGCTAGGTAGGGTAACTTGGGTGCCATGTCAGGGTAACTCAGACCTTATGGCAGGGTAACCTGGACCTCATGTCAGGGTAACTCAGGCCTTGTTACACAAGAGTTTCCCATGCCCGCCTTTTGTACTACTATCTTATAGCATATGTAGTTGTCCACTATAGTGAACCAAACTCCCCTTACCCAGTGACCTCAAGGTCTCCGGTATAGGTGTAAGAGTAGTTTACTGTAAGATACCCTCTGGTGGGTCATTACACATGACCTGTTCCTAACAGCAGAAATACGAGTATGTGTGATCTGGACTGCCTATATTATACTTTTCATAGGAATTCCTCTCTTCTGCTTGTATTCAATCACCTCATAAAGGAGTTGCTTAACCACCAAGATGTGACATTCTTAAGGAAAGGTTTACTGCTGATCTGGTCTTTTTCTCTTTCAAGTTCTGCCTCTCTTACCTTTATCTCATTGCCAGCTTGTTTGCCACTTCCAATGACTTCGTCAATATCCTGAGGCTGTTCCAAATATTGTGCATGTATCTTATCCACATCTTCATCTGATATTCCATTCATAGGTCATAGATTCTTTTCTTCAAATGCCAGAGAGGTCAGGGTGACCCTAGATGAATTATAAAATGTAGATCAAATGGGTCTGACAGAAGAAAAGCAAGGTGTCAAGCCATAAGCAGCGAGCATTGCAATCGATATTTATCAATACATCTATTAATGGATACCAGTAATCAAAAGCACATCCTCTTAGTGACAGGGGTGCCCTGCACTGTATTGTGTTCCAGTACGCTTCTCCGAGCAAAGTACAGTGTGTCTTAACTACCTTGTCATATTTCCACTGGAGGTTGTTCAAGCTAGGTCAACAACCGTAATTAAATAAATGATTGAAACTGGAGGTTCACTTGCTAGTATCTCTATTGCCTTAAGTACCAACTTTCAGTCCAACATGACTAGGGATTTGGTTACAATCCCTCAACCATAGGTTGGGTCTGCCAATGGCTTACAATTCTTGACTCCATGGGAGAATGATTAAAGGGACTCTTATTATCAGAACAACTGTGCAGTGTGTAGTGGAGAACTCTAGACAGGGGGCAGCCCCATTCTCCCTTCAAGGACAGCAAGAAAGGGATGAGCAGAACTTACTGAACAGGAAATACCAACATGAACATGAACCTTACACCATAATATTATACAAAATTAGTCAACTAATGCACATCTCCCTTATCCTGAACACTCTCACCTTACATCCTCCCCCCCATACTATAGCCCAATGGAGGGGTATGCAACAGGTGATGTCTTGTCGAATCGTCCAAGTGGAATAGTGTTTATTGTTGGATTCAGTAATAGAGCAAGCAATATGTGGTGATGGCGAATAATGCAATTCATAATCTCCATGTATTTGTTTTCCTGTACATTTATGGGCTTGTAATGCAAGGTGCCAGAGATTTGAGGTCGAAAGTGATCCTGATATGGTGGGAGGAGATAGCTTGATAACCAAATAATATTTGGTAATGTGTAAGTGATTTATCCTTACCTATCATTTCACCATTTTCTCAACTCCTTCATGACTCCCAGGCCCTAAACCAGAGAAAGATATCTTCAGATATTTTCTCATGTAGAAGGTGTTTACAGGGGTCTTTACATACTTAAGTACTATTTGTGAAAATTCATTTACCAACACATGATAATATTTTCCAATTCTCCAACAATGCCAAACACCCTTTTACTTGAGCATCAGTGTACGAAGTTAACATTCTATCCCTTTAGTTTAGATGGTGTATTTAACTAGGCTGTGCTTGCAAGCCTTTGTTAAGTTAGTTGTCCTGGATATCGTAAGATTACCTGAAGTAAATTTCCTAGAAAGAATGACTGTAAATGAAAGAGCAAAAAAGATGAAATCAAAGTCAATTGAAATAGGAGTCCAATTGCTTGTTATTGTGAGGTGGTGGTACTATCAATGTACGATGACCTCTGAAGAAAGTAGAGCGGTGCCTATTTCACCTGCCAAGCTTCCTACCAAATGGAAGATGGTGAAGGGCAAAAACCCAAGTAAAACACTATTATAACCTGTAAACCTAAGCCCACCTACTGGTACAAGCATAGTCAGATTATCAATAGAAGTCAGTGGATCAGCCCAAAATAAGTCTAGTTTGACTGGTTAACAGAATTGCAAATATCAGTTAATGAGATCTAGCATGTGCAGCGGGCCGATCTTATACTGTGTTAGGGAAGCACTAATCCTTCTCAGGAGCCCTGGACTCACAATCCGGTAATTACAGGGCCATAGGAGATAGTGAATTTGATGAGTTTTTATGATGTCAGATGGGTGTTTCGCTCACTGTCAGGTGGATGTTGCTTCGAATACCACTATGCTGTGGGCCTGCAATATACCTGTGGTTATGGCCACATGATAAACTGGACAATAGCTTGACAGTAAATTAACATGCAGATATCTTGTCTAATTCAATGGACAGGAATGATAGAACAAGTGAGGAAGAGCTGGACCCAATTGAAATAGAAAGGAAGTGATGCCTACTTGTATTGTGTACAAGTAATTGCCTTAGTGTGGTTGTGCCTTGTCCACCCCAACCAAGGAAAGAGAATGGCAGCTTGTGTCTTATGCAGAGAATTCTGCATGCCAAGGTATCTACAGTACTAATGCGCAATTCACAGTTGGCGAAAGACACCTGCTAAAACTACCTTGTTGACAATATCCTACTAAGGCGGTGTTTGGCGCACCATGATTATGATTTGAATTCATGATTTGCACTCATCACATGGTTTGAAATTATGTAGTGTTTGGCGTGCCCACTTCACAACCTGATTGAAGATTAAGCCCTGATTTAGGGAATACTCGTCTGATTTGGGGTTGAATAATGTGACATTGTTTGATAAAGAAATAGTATTCTATAATGGTGGGTCCCTAACAACGGACCAAACAAAAAAAAACGGAAACAAGGGGAATAGGTTTTAGGGCAAAGGACACTCATGGGCGGCGATGTGTGGTTCGCACACCGGTTATTACTTGTTAGAGTACTCGGATACTAGGGTTAGTCCGTGAACACTGTTGTATTGGTCAAGTTGTCATAGATTACCCTCTCAGCAAATAAAAAATCGCAAAGCGTTCACGGAATTTCTTCTCTTTGGCAAGTTAAAGGCTTAGCTGCATACGAGCCACGGCCAGTTATTGGAAGCGTTCACGGACTAACTCTGGCACCCGAGTATAATAAACTGCTCATTTCTCCACCCACTGGCATGGTGTCATAACCAAATTGTTTTTTTTTATTTGTGTCGTGAGGGCACGAACACAAATTATAATAAAATTATCACAAATCAGATTGTGATTGGCGCACCATATTTTTGAATGCTGTTTTCAAATCAGCCTGATTTGGTTTGAAATCAACCGATTTGAAACTGCCAAGACCTGATCTCAAATCAGAAAAAGTGGCGCGCCAAACACCCCTTAAAAATCCCAACCCGTGCCAAGGCCACACCACGTGACAGGGTAACTTTGATCGCCTATTCTTCTCTGCACTGGCGCTGCACCCCTATACTTCACATCTTCACATCTTCACATCTTCACATCTTCACATCCTCACATCCACTTCCCGGCAAAGACTTTCGTGTCCACACATCCGTACATCGTGCCACATATAACAACTCTACTGTCTACCTCATGATTCTAACAAGGAGAAGTTTCTTGCGTTTAGGCTGGTGCAGTCCTCGGGCGTCTCTGCCAAATATTTGTCAAATTTCTAGTTTGCGACATCTCCAACATCAGCCTTTACCATGTGCACCACCCTTCTCTCCAAGTTCTCACCCCCTCCTCATTTCCTCATCTTGCGCTCGCAAACCTCGCGCATCAAACTAACCTCTGTCTACCCTAGGCATGGTGCGGCTAACGGCAAACGCGAGGGGTCTATCTACGGCCCGTTTACTTCCGCAAAAACAGCAAAAATCCTCTCTTCGAATAAGAAGCGATACGATCGAAGCTTTTCCAAGGTGTAACATGGGCAATTTTTCCCAATTGCGTGCCAACAGAGGTTTTGTCTACTTTGATAGAACAAGGTATCTTTCCACCTTAGATTCTATCGGTGCAGACGTACTACTTTTCCTGCGACCCCGTCGGTTCGGAAAATCACTTACTCTAAGCATGCTTGAGCACTTTCATGGTGTACAGTATCGAGCTCAGTATGGCGAACTCTTCAATGTTTGTTGGTCTTATTTAATCTCTACCGGTATTTGCCAGCTGTGCTGATGACCCACCCTGTGGGATATAGGATCTTGATGTCCATAAGGATGTGAAGAAGAATAGGGTTACGCCGGGTGAATACATGATCTTGAAATTTAATTTCGCCTCCGTGGACCGCACCCCAGATTTGAACAAGGCAGCCCAGGAACTGGCTCTTAATATCATAGGGAACTTGGAGCAATTCTATCGAACTTACCATCCCTACCTTGGAGGGTCATTGGACCAGCTTATATCCAAGAACATCAACCAGGGATCTGCAATCAGTAGTTTAATAACGCTCGTTCGGATTGTCGACTACACCCTACAGGAGGTTAAGAATGGGGGAGACACAGAACATCCTCTTGCCAATGTCAAAGGGGTAAGTCATGCATACATCCTACATGTGCCCGGGCAGGGTTGGCATGCTGACCATCTCAAGATTTACCTACTAGCCGACGAATACGACGCCTTCTCCAACGAGTATATGGATCCTCACAATTCGCAACCCTGGGCAGAATCTGGTGCATCGTCACTTGTCAAAGGTTTCTGGGCCACCGTGAAAGAGATGGTGTACCTACCCTATGGTATCCGTAAATGCTTCATCACCGGCATCTCTCCGCTCTCCTTGGCCGACATTACTAGTGGGTTTAACATTTCGGTGAACATATCATTCAAAAAGGAGGTCGCTGGACTTTGCGGCGTGAGTCGGGCTGATGTTCAAGGGGCATTGAAGAAAATTTGCCAATCCAAAGCCGATGTGAAGAGCCATCTTGATAGGTTAACAAGATATGCCAATGGGTATCACTTCTGTCGTTATGAGAAGTCTGAACCTGTGTTCAATACAGATACAAGCTTGGAATATCTTCAGGCAAGTTGCTAGATACCCTTGCCTTGAGTCGTTTGCCTGCCACCATTTCTCCAAGAGCTAACTGCGATTGTGATAGGCGGTCTTGACAGGAGAGGATTTCGACATAGCGAGCCCTCCAAACTCCGAAGTGTCTCCGCGGTTCTTAGAGATCTGTGCATCCTCGCCAGCAGCAGTTACTCATATCCAGAATGCCCTAAACCCCTCACCTGATGGGACAACCCAGTATCACCTTATACCTTATTCTAAGTTGGTTGACAGATTCACTCTTGCGGATCTCCAGGGTAGCGCTCTCGGAGATGGCGAAGAGGTTGCGTGGCGTACATTGCTGCTGTACTTTGGAGCATTTACGTTCGACAAGGAGAACCCGTCAAAGTTTCTCACCATCCCAAACCGCATTGCAGCAACACGCTTTGGCACCACTATTCTTAGTCGCTTTGGCTTACTGGGTTCTATGCGAGATGCCGTCAGGTTTCTGGCATTACATGGCGACATCATTGCCCCTCTAAGCGGTTATCGGAAACTGATGGCGGGCCGTGATATCAAACCCGGTGGATATGCGATGACGGAGTGGCAACACCGGGAAAGCTTCCATATAGCTATTCTGGAGAACCCAGGTCTGGACCCACAGGTAGAGTATGAGGTTACCAAGGTATGTAGCGTACCATTTCCATCTCATCTGCCTCTTCATTTCTGATAAAGCGTCGTGATGTGTAGCCAGGTGGAGGCCTCGGTCTGGTTGATCTTGTCATAACGTCGCCCGGCCACTGTGTAGTCACAGAATGGAAGACTGTTAAAATTGACTTTCTAGATCTTGGAGACTCACTCAGTTGGGACGAGAAGGCTGAAGCTCTAAGTAAACTTGGTATCAACGGAGTATTGGAACTCAAATTTCACGAGCGGGAGAAATACAAGAAGGGAACAATCCGTGATTGGATTGAAAAAGATGTTACCGCTCAATTAAAGAGCTATGTACTGAGCCCTGAGATTAGAGAGCTAGCTAGATCTCGTGGGTTTCACGCACACCTTGTCCTGGTTGTTGGGTCCCGCAAGATTTTAGTCTGGGAAATGGACGAGCAAGGCGACTGGATCGGCCAGCCCGTTTTGGCCTAGAAGATACTGAACGCTGTTTTTGCGTCCCCCAATTCTTAGCGTATTCTTCTAGTAATATAAAATTCTAAATTCATTTTCCTTGACGCATATTTCGTTTTACCTACTGTATACTATTTGCTATCTCCCAATACGATAGGCAACGCTTGATTTCATACTGCGGCTTCTATAAATCTTTGGGGGGCTCTACTATTAGACGCTTAGAGATTGAGGTTCCTCGTGTGCAACCGGCAAGAGACAGGAGCCCAACAGGGATGAGAGTCGAAAAGAGACGGGCCCAGAAAGGATGAGAGCTCGGAGGGGGTGGAAGCCTAGGCAGGACGAGTTAGAGTACTTATTAAATTAGTGGGTCCCCGTTCTGGAGTAAGGAGGAGCTTAAAAGGGCAGACTAGTTCCGGTTTTGGACTTGTTTTGTGGGAAGCCTGCACGAAGTATACTCAAGCGCACAGTTTCCCCGCCTGTTTTATTCCTCAGCATAAAAAATCAAGAGTTACTTGAGGCCTGCTGATGTCTTTCTTGGGATTCTTGGCGCAACAAATCACCCAAAAGATACCACCTTTGAGCGAGAGCAGGCCAAGGTCATTCTGTGCAAACGTTTCACCTTTTTTTTTGATGGTATATTTCTCGGTCAATGGTATCCGGAAGGTCCCCGCTCCAAGACCATGGCATCGAAGTGGTTTACTCCAAAATACTCAGACTGTCAGCAGTCTCTTTATTCCTCAAATAACCCAAATCAATTTATGAAATAACTTGAAGCCTCTAGATACCTTCAGAATTCTTGATGGTGGACTGAGACCTTGGGTGAAGGTTTAGTGATTTCCGTGGAATTCGTGGCGCAACCTACCGCCCAAAGCATACCACCTTTCGGGGGCAGACCAGCACACAGAAATCCTCTCCGACTTTAGAAGGAAATTAAAATCTAACTATTCATTAGATTTGTCCGGATCTCCCCACCATTTTACGATGGGCCAAAGGTGACTCTTTTTCCATGGTATATTTCCCAGCCGATGTTATCCAAAAGGTTTGATGCAGAGAGCAGTCCCGATCAGGCGGCGCACAGCCATAAACCACCACTATGTTCCACCATGACACTGTGCCTCGTGTTGTAACCACATATACTGGACTTGACAGTACTACGGCCAGGCGGCCTCGGCAGCCGACACCATCTTCACCCACCCTACTGCTACCACCTCCAACTCCTCCTCTCATCGCGTGACCCTAGGGGATGGTCATGCGCTGGTCCGGCCCCTTCATGCCATCACACGAAGGGGGAGTGGATCCCCACGACGACGCCATGGCAGGTATTGGGGGGCGTGGGGTCAGATATATGTAGTTTGTGGTTGTAGCTGCGCCATTAATAAGTAGTGGGTTTATCTGGCGGCCTAGTGGTAAACACTCCTTGCTGGGGATAGTACATATCTCATGAGAAAAGGAGGAATGTCAGCTGTGGTGTGGCAGTTGAGAGGAGGAGATGATAAGGAGATATATATTTTATAAATACATATCACCCACCAAATAATGGTCATGATAGACACCAAAAGGAAAACAAAAAAATAGAAAGGAACACAAAATCAATCGAGATATCATTGCCTCTGGGATGGCATGACAGGTGCACCACTCACTATCCACAGTAAGCAGTGTCTCCCATGGAACAGGAAAGCCTGCAGGGCTTACAGCAGTGACTGCTAACTTCATCAAGGATAGAAGCTAGCACCAGATCATGTTCGTTCCAGTTGTCTGCGATTGCTAGGACCTTGGTTGACAAGTCCTCTAATTCTGTAGTAAGGTAGATGACAACATCATGTAGGGCCTGATTGTATTCACTCTATGCAGTTGCAGCTATCACTACCATGGTTGACACATCTGCAATGTCTGTTATAAGGCCATGGATGAGGTGGATGGCTTACTGTTGATCATCCCAATACCCCTTGAAAAATCTGCTGAGGGCAGAATCTATGGAGGCTGCTCTTGACATGTTTGGAGATTGAACATGAGTTGAATGCTTTATGGTTCATGGGGGGGTAGAGCAGAGGGGAAGTTTAAAGGAGAAAGGCTCCCATCTGATCATACCACATTATCATACTGAATGATTAGGGCTGATCATCAGTGCTTATCAGGCGAGTAAAGTGGTCTAATATACTCAACCAATGGCCTTACATCTGCTCTGGGTTAGTACTCGGATAACATAAGTGCTACACCAAAACTGGACCATCACTCGAAATTGACTCCTCTGAAAAGGGAGCTGTAGAAACCACAACAATATGACACATGAGCTTCAAACTATACAAAGCTTGCATGCAGAGACTTTAGACTCTCAGCTTTTGGAGATCAAGTATTGCAGACATACAGGCATGGTATCAAATCAATATGCACAGATATGTGGCATACAGAATAGTGCAATGAAGGGGCTAGAGTATGAGGTGAAACTCCCAACTGATTTCCCCACCTGCATAACATAGCTACTGATTCCTGCAACAAGAAAAAAATCTGGAAATACCCTGAGTAATGGCCCCTGATGCCTCACAAGTCCCATGGTCTAGGGTGGTCTATACTTTATTAATCTTTGTAGAGTTGAGCGGTTTCAGGGTGGAGATATAGTACAGGTAGGTAATACATCTAGCACTTTTCCACAATTGTAGAAAAGCAGTACCAGGACCCATGGAGGGTACAGGTGAGAATGATTAAGAGCATTCACACCTTGTGCAGATGATTTCCTTCTGTCTGGAGGCAGTCGACTACCAGTATGGCCCAAGATGCCAAAATCTGGTGCTAGTAATATGATGTAAACTTATTGTGAATTTGAGCCTATGGAGGTGATAACAGACTCAATGCTTCTGAGGGTTACTTGGTCTCATGATCAAAAAATTTGTTAACCAGGTGCATGATACTTATTGTTCAGCATGAATGGGGGGTGGCCATAACTGCATACATTTAGGAAGCAACCTCAACACTATATTGTGAAGCCTTGCAATAGACTATGCTATCTAAGGATACAGAGATGATGTGGCAATTTGTGGCCTTCCATATATTATTCCCATAGATTTTGTTGGTTGTTTGTTATTTGCTTGCTGGAGAAAGTATTGTATATAAGGTGCTTGATCTCCTTCAGAGGGAGAGGGGAACATCCATGGAGAAGAATAGGGAAAAAGGGACAGGATAACCTGAACATTGACATCCAACAGAAAAAGAACATTCAAGATAGAAATTCATCCTTTATTGCTTTCCCTTTTTTTCTCTATTACTATTACATCTTCCTTACTTTTCTTACACCTTCAGATTCTTCATGTCTTGTGCATGTTGGACTTAATGTAATGATCCTATGATACCTTATTAGCTATTTGCAACAAGTAACCATACTTACTTTTTATAGCCTTCTATTATCGTTCTCAGGCCCTTGTGTATGTTACTTTTCTAGCTGCACCTACCCACTCCTAGAGTACAACACCATTTACAGGTTTGTCTTTTTCATTATAATTCCTCAAGTGAGGAATATGTCTTTGTAGGTATCACTGATGCAAAGTCATAAAGAGTGTAAAGTGTTTTTATTATAAAAGACAAGTATTTGCCCATGTATTACAACACTGTTTTTGTAATACTGAATATAAAATATTGATTTAAGACTTATAGTTGCTTTGCTTGGTATTTAGTTACTTGGCATTTAGTTTCTGATCACAATGCTTATGTCTTGGCACATTGATCATATGACCACACTTTTCTCAAAAGCTTGTTTTATATAATAGATAGTGTAGGAAATAACTTAGGTGGTTGTGTGAAGAGCTAACTACTCTGTCATATCTTCCTCCTTATATAGCTCATCCTGCAACCCACTTACAAATCAATAACTTATTATGAGTCACAACTGTGAGTCATACAATTGCGTAACATAATGTTTTTCATAACCTGAAATAGGTCATGTGTAAAATTCACATGACTCATAACTAAGTCATTTGTGCAAAATTAAATCAATATAAAACCATGACTCATAAGTGCAAGTCATATGTAAAACTCACATGATCTAATTGATCATATACCCAAAACCTTACAACCCTATGTCCTCATAATCATGGGTCATGTGAAAACCCTTTTCCATGCTAGGTTTGTAATACTAGCTCCTCTCCTCCCCATGGCCTAAGTCCCTTTAGGCCAGCAGTTTTTCATCACTTTATCTTTCTGCCATCTCTTTTATTTTTTCTGACAATTTCTTTATTTCCCTGCCAGTGGTCTTGGCCATTTTCCTCATCATCCTGTTCCATGCCTGTTCCATCCCTAGCTCCCTTCCCAGGTCTCTTATCCTTACTTCAAACAGTCTGCATGTTAAGTCTTGTGCAATCCACACTTAGCTTAGTCATGCCTTCTCTTTGGCCAATTGATTGATCTACTCAGCCTGACTTTCAATCTAAGCTTCCTTCTTTTCCATCATGTTCTCTGTTTCCCTTAACTGTTGCAATAGGCCTTCTATCATTTCCTTCTTTTTTTCTGTCTTGTCTATCCAATCCCTCCATTGTACCATTCTTTCCATTCTGACCTTGGCTCTGGAATCGTTGCCCTCCTTCCTCCTTGGTTTCATCCCTGAAACCTCCAGTGGACTCACTCTATTGTTCCTCACTGGTGATGGCGTTCATGGTAGTGGGTATGTTGGAGGGAACACTGGTGATTGTAGTGGCATTTGCAGTGGTAGAGAAGTTGGTTCCCACTGCTATGATGTAATTGGTACCAGCGAACCTTTGTGGTACCAATCCTTTTTCCCTTGAGGCTAATATCATGACTTTAATCTCTCTCTGATGTACATCTGACATTCATCATTGTAGCACCCAGTCCAGCTGTCCTGAGCATACTTTTCTTGTTCTAGCACTGTCTTTGTGGTTGGGAGGTTCGCCAACTGCATCTATTCTTCATCGCTCAGTTGTTCCTCCTCTTTGACCAGGCTTTCCTGGGTTGTCTTGGTAGTATTGTTCCATTGAATGTTCTGCATTGTTGAAATTTTCCACTGGGTACCAGGTTTTGTCGTGTTCTGGTGAATATCCTGTCTACTTAGCTGGATATTGTAAGTGGTTGTAGTGTAGTCTTGAGTCGATTATTTTTTCCAGTTTGTATTGTGGTTCACTGTCTATTTCTATAGGCAGTGGAGGTATTTTGATCCGTGAAGGGAATTGATTGTATGAGTATGGTTCTAGGAGGGAGATGTGGAAGGTGTTGTAGATCCTCATTTGTGATCGGAGGTCCAGCTTATAAGCACTTGTCCCTATTTTTCCCATTATCTTGAATGGTACTATTTTTTTGTAGTTCAATTTCTTTAAAGGTCTTGTGGTTTTGATATTATGCAGCAATAACAAAACCATATCTCCTGATCATAAGTTTGGATCAGGCTTTCTACTTTGATCATAAAATTCTTTGTGCTTTAGCTGGGGCATCATCATCTCGGCCTTGAGATGGTCATGTAGTTGACTCATTTCTTCTTTACTCATCCTTTCTCCTCTTATCAGGTAGCCTATCATCTTGTGTTTGGGGTTCTGCCCATTATTCACATAGAATGGTGATGTCTTGATAGTCTCCTGATACTCATTGTTGTACACAAAATCTGCTAAAGGAGGCAATTTGTTCCAGTTATCTTGTTGGTAATTGATGTATGCTCTTAGGTATTGTTCCAGTATTCCATTCATCCATTTCATTTGTCTGTCTGTTTGCGGGTGGAAGGCCATACTTAATCCCCATTCCATTCCTAGTCTATTCATTATATCTTTCAATAAGTCTGAGGTGAACAAGATTCCTTGATCAGAAATGATGTCTTTGGGTAGTCTGTGTAACCTGAATATTTCTCTGACAAAAAGATCAGGGAATTGTCTTGTGTTTATATTTTTTCTGCAGGGGATGAAGTGACTCATTTTGGTGAATTGGTTGATGATTAACAAAATGCTGTCATTGTCTCATGACTTGGGTAGATCCATGATTAAGTCCATAGCTGTTGACTTCCATCCTTTATCAGGTATTTCGTTGGGTTGTAGCAGTCTATATAGTGCATGATGTACTACCTTTATTCTCTGGCATGTGTCGCAGTTCTTGACATAATATTTTATTATTGTCTTTATCTTCGGCTAACAGTATTTTTGATTTACAAGTTCTGTTGTTTTAGCTGTCCCTCCATGCCCTGCTTCTGGTACATTATGGTGATGTCTTATGATGTTGATTCTTACTTCTTTGTTTTCTGGTATCCAGATTTTTCCTAGTGTCTATAGGTAATTATCTTTCTATTGATATAACCTTAGCACTACTCCCTGCATTTCTGTATCCCATTTCACAAGTGCTTTCCTTATTGCCTGAAATCTTTCATCTTTTTGACTTGCTTTCTCTATTCCTTCACTCTGTGTTCCTCAGAATTCTACCAATTCCATTGTTTTGATCTTTGGGTCCTCGAAATATCTTTCTTTTGGTAAAAGAATCCACTGCTTCTGTATTATCCTTTCATCTCCTGGTGTGGGCCAATCTCCTTCTGTTCGTATTAGTGCATGAGGTTTTCCTCCTTCTTTTCCTGGTCTGTACTCGATCTTGATATCATAGTGGCTATACATTTTGCTCCATCTAATTTGTCATTCATTTAGCTTCTTGGTACTCATGAAGGGTACTAGGTTTTTATGATTGGTTATGATCCTGACCCTGTATCTGCTTCCTTTTGTATATCATCTCCATTTCTTGAGTGCTTGGACTATTACTAACAATTCCTTATCATGTATATCATAGTTGCATTCATCCGACGTCATTATTTTCGACCAGTAGGCTACTGGTCTCCATTTTCCATCTTCACCTTATTATGACAGGATTCCTGAGTATATGTACTTTGATGAATCCATTTCTATTATCATTAGCTTTGTTGTGTTGAAATGTGTTAGTACTGGGGCTATGGTCAAACTTCTTCGCATTTCATCAAATATGTTTTGTTCTTTGATGCTCCAGTCCCATTTGACTTCTTTCTTGGTTAGATTTGAAAGTAGTTTAGCTATCCTACTGAACCCTTCTATAAATCTGCAGCAGAAATTGCAGAAGCCCAGAAAGTACTGTATCTCCTTTTGGTGTCTTCCATTCCTAGATGGCTGATGTCTTAATTGGGTCTATCCTAACTCTGTTTCTATCTATGATGAATCCTAGATATTCTTTTTCTTTCTCGTGGAACCAACATTTTGTTGGTTTGATCTTCATTCCTGATCCTTGTATTGCTTTCTTAATGTTGCTGATGTCTTTTCTATACTGTTGGATGTTGTCCAAGTATATGAGGATGCCATCTAGATATATTATGCAGCATATATCTAGATATTTTCTTAAGGTATTGTTGATCCACCTCTGGAATGCTGCCAGGGTATTGCTGAGTTTGACTAACATTACCAGGTATTTGTATATTCTATATCTGTTAGCGAAAGCAGTCTTCTATTAGTCCCTTTCTTTTATCCTTATGTTGTGGTAAGCATCCTTGATATCTAACTTGTGAAGAATTTTGCAATGTGTAATCTGTCCAATACCTTGCATATTAATGGTAATAGGTATTGGTCTTTTTTTGTTATTTCATTGAGTCCTCTGTAGTGTACACAGTGTTTCAATTTTTCATCCTTTTTTTTTGACAAATAAGATGGGCGCTCCTCTATCTGCAAAGGAATATCTGATCCATCCCCATTCTCAGTTTTTGTTGATATAGGATCTCAGTTCTTCTAACTCACCCTCTCTTAATTTATATATCCTTGTTTTTTTGATCTTTTTGCCTTCTTCTAGGTTGATTTCTACATCTATTCCTTTTTGCTTTGGTGGTATGGTCATTGCTTCGTTTTCATTGAATAATCCTTGGAACTTGTGGTACTCCTTGGGTACCAATTCCTCCAGTTCCTCCTTTTTTTGTTGGTTCTTATTTCTGATTGCCAGTTCCATACTGATATTGATTGCTTTGACCTTTATCTTGTCTTCTGCCTTACTTCACTTGAGGATCCCTGTAGATTCTCCTTTCCTATAGAACTTTCCGAAATGTCTAGCCAATATCTCATTGACCTCAATTCTTGGTCTTCCCTTGGTAGGTCCTTCCTGGATCCTCCTATCTTTTTTTTTTTTTTTAATGTTGTCTGTGCTACTGAATCTTCTTCTTCCTCTGGTTGTTTTTACCCATTCTTCAACCTCTGTGAGGTCATTATTCATAATTTTTTCAATAATGAGTTGCACTATTGGGTCCCCCTTTCTTACCTTGTACTCATCTTTACCTGAGTTGATTAGTCCTACCATTACTTTACCTGTGTAATCTGCATCTATCACACCTGCATTGGTTATGAGTCTATGCTTGACTGCTAGGCCACTGCAGGGTGCTATGCACCCATAAGTACCATATGGTAGTCCTATGACTACTCTGGTTTTGACTATTACCTGCCCATTGGCTGTTATTCTGACTTCCTCATTGGCTTACAAATTATGTCCTATCAGCCCTTTTGAACCCTTGGTAGGTACCTTTGTCCCCATATTCAATCATTTAACTTGCATTCTCTGATCTTTTTTACCCTTTATATTGGCAAACTGCATCTGTAAGTTTTCCACCAAGTCTTCTGCTTCTGGTATTATATAAACCATTGGCGAACTGTCATGACAATAGGTCATACATTGGTCACTGTTGAATATAACTTTTCTGTTTTCCCAATCAATTGTTGGGCTGTGTTCTTGTAACCATGGTATTCTGAGGATTGCCTCATGGTTCTGAAGATTTGCAACTTGGAAGGTAATCATTTCCTTATGGTTATCTATGTCCATAAGTACTTTCACTGTATGGGTAACTGGACCCATCATGCTTGTTTTCCCATCTGCAAGGTAAATCTCTCTAGGGGTTTTTGCTTGTCTTTTCTTAATCCCCTGTTTTTCACATAACTCATTGTTGATGAAGTCCTCTATAGCTCCTGAGTCTATCATTGCATTTATGGTTATTATTTTATGTTCTCCATGTAATCACATTTTAACCATGAGGTGGTCATTCTCCTGTTCTATTGTCTCATTGTTGTTTTTTCCTTCTAGTGCTATGTAGAAGTTTCTTATCTCTATTGTTTTTGTTTTTTCCTTGTCTCTTTCTCTGGGGTTTTTTGTTACTTAACCCTCCTGTCCCTTTTCTACTGGGTACCATCATCTTTTACCAAACCATCCTCTGATTGCTCTGTTTCAGTTTCTTTGATTGTTGTTCTCAGTTTTCATTAGCCATTGCTTCCCTGTCGCAGGTAACTTGCTTTGTTGGCTCTGTGATCTTTTTTGTCCCTACAGCTCCTGCAGTTCTGTAGCATGTGTCCTAGCTTGGTACAACCAAAGCACAGGTTGTTGTTTCTCCTTCATATGAATTCATTTCTTGAGATGTTCAATATTAGACTTTTTCTAGTAGCATCTAAATCCATAGGGTCCGCTTTCTATTCACTGCTACTTGACATTCTGAATGTTCCATTCATATTTTGTGGGTTCTCTGTTATTCTTACAGTCAAGTTGTTTTGTAAATGTTTGATCCTCTTGATCCTATTCTCTTTTTCTATTGCCCATCGTACAAGAGCATCTACATTCTCTGCTACTATGTGGTTCTTTGTGTAGGCCTCTTGTAACATTCTGTTTATTCCCCTCAGGAATTGTCTTTTTATTGTTCCATCATCTTCATTGGCTTCTGTCCTGGTCAGTCAAAAGTTGTTCCAGTAGTCTGTGATAGCCTCCCTTACTTCTCTCACCTGGTTCATTTTAGTTCTTGCAGAATTTTCAGCATCCACATCCCCAAATTGTGTCTTTAGTTCTCTCATAAACTCTTCATATGTTGCCCATGTTTCCTGTCTCCTTCCTTCTGCATATGGAGTTATCCAGCTTACTGCTCCATCTCTCATCAGGAACTTGATATAGGCAATGCATACTGTCTCTCTTGTTTCCCTTATTACCTCAAAGTATAGCTGGCATTGAACTAAGAAGGTTTTTAGCTTGCTTCTGGTTCCATTGAACATAGGTGGTTTTTCTACTTTTGTCCTGTTTCCCTACTGGTCGGGTGGCCTGAGCAGGGCAAGGACTTCTTAGAACTGTTCTGGTGTGAATCCTGTTACCTGGATTGGCCCTATAGATGGGGGAGCTTCTTCTCCTTCTCCCTCCATTACTGCTGCACCTTTATTGTTCAAGTGTTGCTTGGGTAAGACACAACCAAATGTAAGGATCCAACCTTATTAGCTATTTGCAACAGGTAACAATACTTACATTTCATAGCCTTCTATTATCATTCTCAGGCCCTTGCCTATGTTACCTTTCTAGCTGAGCCTACTGACTCCTAGAGTACAACACCATTCACAGGTTTGTCTTTCTCATTATAATTCCTCAAGTGAGGAAGATGTCTTTGTAGGAATCACTGATGTGAAGTGATAAAAAGCATAAAGTGTTTTTATTATAAAAGATTGTATAGGAAATAACTTAGGTGGTTGCATGAAGAGCTAACTACTATATCATATCCTCCTCCTTATATAGCTCTTCCCATAACCTGCTTACAAATCAATAACTTATTATGAGTCACAAATGTGACTCATACAATCATGTAATATAATAATCCCATGACCTGAAATAGGTTATGTGTAAAATTCACATGACTTATAACTAAGTCATGTGTGCAAAATTCAATCAATATAAAACTATGACTTGCAAGTACAAGTCATATGTGAAACTCACATGATCTAATTGATCATGTGCCCCAAACCTTACAAACCTGTGACCTCATAATTATGAGTTATGTGAAAACCCTTTTCCCTGCTAAGTTTGTAACACTTAATTTCACATTGGAACCAAGTGAGCCCTGGGGCTGCATCTTTTCTGTTGCCACTACCCAACCAAAAATGCCTCACACAAACAGAAATAACCCACAATACCTTTTATGGTACAGCAGAAGCTATTCTAAAAGAGATGTCCATTCTTGGCTTGGAAACATGAATAATAGAGTTTAAAGCTACTAACTGTGAATCAAGCTTTACAATCAGTAGCTGGGTTGCTGGACATACTCAGGTGCTAATTCTGTTGGGTTGGGTTGGGTGGCTGATCTTCTAAATTGAGTTGGGTAGATTGTCTGAGGTTTGGTCTAGGTAACTAAGTAGACCCAGTAACAATGATGGGGGAAAAACCAAGAGGTCTAAATACTAGGATTTAGACTTTGTAATCCAGGCTATTGGAGCCACCTCCATAATACTGATGATAGCAATCAATACTGGGATATAGATCAAGTGTATTATGGGGTTGACACTAAGAAACTAGTTTTATTGATAACAATGAAGCAATCATGGGGAGCTCATGAAACAGCTCCAATGATAATCCAGAAATATCAGTCTCAATACTTAAACTTGACATTTTTTCAAGTCTCCAGAATGAGAAATAAATAAGTAATTCACTTACGAAGTAATTGATAGCTTTACCTATACTATAGGCTTTGTGTGCATTACTGTAACTTGGGTTATGGATAAGTAACTCATATTCCAGAGACTTCAAAAAATATCGAGTACATTACTAATAATCATTGCTGATGTTAAACAAAATACATGAAAAAAGAAACTATGCCTTCACTGCCTACCCCTCCTATGTGTCCTGCATTTGTGATCTCACTACTTCCATGCCCAGTATCTTAACAATCCTGCTGCTCCTCCTCCGCTCACAGTACCCACCTCACCATACCTACCACTCCTTCACCCTCAATTCTCACCCAACAGGCCTACCTGTGTAGCTCAACTCACCTTCTTGGACCTTGTATCAGACCCACCCAGCCCGCAGGGACAGGCCATATAGGAGGTGCAGCAGGGGTATCTCACCTACTCAGTGTGGCTGCACCTCTCATGACTCACATTGGAGTCTTTCATCCTACAGTATCATTGTTAGCTGGGACAGCACTGTCAATATGGTATCCCAGGCAGCAAAGATGGTGGTGGTGCTGGAGAGACTTGTGGGGAGACAGGGGGGCTGCCTGCATAGTCATTGACCACTGCAAGTATGGCAGTACTGAAGCCGGCAATTAAAGTGACTAAGGCTAATACATAGTAACTCATAAATCCTGGCAGAACTGAAATTACCAAGTTCGAAATTCGGTTTGTGTTGAGCATGGAAACATCTTGAACAAACTACACCAACAGGATGGTATTTCATTATGGGATATCAGTGATAATAAAAATAATCATGATCAGAATTTTGGTGATAAGAATAATAGTAGGGAGAATAGTTGTGGTTAGGGTGTGGTGGTGGTAGGATTGGATGCAGGTGTGCAGGAAAGTCTGTATACCAGCCAGCTTTGAGTACAAGGACTCCATCTTCACATGTTCTCATACATACTCTGAGGCATCTGCTTGATGGAGTAGTGATGGGAGAAGAGTACGAGTTATGTGGTAGCAATATTTTATACTGCATGCCCAGTGATCTCAAGAGGCTAGTCCATTCAGCTTTGGGTACTGCTAGACTGACCCAGGCTTTTTCAGGTATGGCTCGGCTAGACTGTAGGAAAGGGACTTTTTGAAGCCAAACTTGAGCCCAGCCTGTGGATCTGGTGGCTTTCTCTGTGGATCTGAAGGCTTTGGTTGGGCATCTGGCAGTTTCAATTTCAGTGGTTGCCTGGGCACTGCTGACCTTTGGTAGTGGGTAATAATTTTCACTGGACTGACTCCAGCTTTTTTTCCACACTATGGTTGGTCTGGCTGGACTGTCAACCCATGCCCTGGACCATGGTCTAGACAGGCCACTTGGGATCACTGTGGGTTCATCATATAAGGAATGTTGGTGATAGATGTATACTCATGAGTGCTTGTACTATCATCTTTGTCTCGATCTAGGTATAAGACTCAAAATGGAAAAACTTTCTCCATCATCATCAAAGAAGACATATTCCTGGGTGAGATCACAGATCATTGGAGTATCTGCAGAATCCTTAACTGGTGGAGTAACTTCTGCTTTCCCTTTCCCTTTCAGCAAGGTAGTATTGGGCTTCTTATGTAGCTCCTGTAGGCTGGAGAGCATTCTGCAGGGCTCAGGGGCAGGGATGGCACTTGGAGTTAGTCCCTCAAGTATTCCAAACTCGCTGAAGCTGTCTTGGTCTTCTCTGGTTGAAGAGGAAACTTCTATTATCAGAAATTAGCTTTAGCATAGTATATCACAGAATAGTACAACAAATGAACATACTATCAGGAATCATCGCCATACTTTTATGCCCACAAAACAATCCAGATACAATCCCCTTCACAAATTTCTATGAAGCCCCAGTAGAGTAAATAGAGCAAACATCATCAACTAATTGGTGAGACTACTCTACTGCCCTATCTGTGGTACTAGCTTTAAGTAATTATTATTGCTTGTATGTAGCATCCCCAGAGGACATAGCTAGCATTATAGTAACTGGAGGACTAGATTCATGGAGGTGTGAGAGAATGTGTATAGGGTCTATGATATGGTCCATATGATGAACGTAGAGATTAAAAGTACCTGTACTCAAGCAAGAGATATTAGAGGGCAATTGTGAGAGAGTGGTAGAGTCTGAGTTTGCTATTGAAGTAGGGCATCATTGGTATTAGTGATTGTCATAAACTTAATCAGGGAGAGTGACACAAGAAGTAGTGTAGGAAAGAGGTCTAGAAATTCCGGAATGCCTATATTGCTAAAGTCCCTCTAGAATAGATGTATTGGGGGTGGTGAGAGAAAGTTTTGTGGAGGTCAAAGAGGAATTATTGGATGGTCGTATGAGCCAACTTGTTGGAACAAATTTGATGACAATAATCATCTATCCAGTTACACTGACTGGGCACCCCCAATTTTCCAACCAATGAAAGTCATCAATAATCATGTGTTAGCAGGTAATGCAAGATCATGTCTCAACATTGACTACTATAAAAACTGAAATAAATGAACAATGTACTATGTCATTAAAGTTACTGCCTCTGGTAATGCTCAGTGTTTTTTTGTTCTTTTATGTCTCTCAGAGGGGTCAAGCAGTTGTTTTTTTGCTGTGTTTTTTGCCTCTTTGATAGAGTAGGGAATTCTTGACTCCATAATACAGTATAAATAGGACCCTTTTCTACCCAGAAACTGTAAGAACCTCGGGTTCCTCTATAACCCTCTTCTCCCTTTTTGAAAAGAATACAATATAGTCGACAAAAATGCCCACCTTTTGACCAAAATTGCTTACAAAACTCCGCAATGTCAAACAACCCAGCTTTGGGGGCACCTTGGTATAACCCCTCACCACTAAGTGAAAGGAACAGCCCCAGCCCTACCAAAACCACCCAAGGGAACAGATTTCTGATTATCAAAGCAAACCAATCAAGGCAAGCATCCTCCTCCCTAATTCCCTCAGGCTTTCCACATAGGGTTCCCCTACAATCCATCCTTCCCATGTTTTCCATAATCACACATAACCCAAACTGCCCAAATTGAACAATCAATGGGGGCAAAGAAATAGAAATGCAGGACTGCTAAGAAATGTTACTTGAAACCCAAAACAAACAAGCCACAGCAATGACAATCTGGAATGGCTGCAACACAGATGGTACAGGAATAGGAGACATCCAACATGCCCCGACACCCTCAGGCCACTGTCTAAGAGATGTGCACTTCTCATCACCACTCACAACAACTGAGATACCAGACACATATGAAGAATCCTCCTCCTTGGCAAAAAGCCAACAACAGAGCAGAGCCACCTGAAAAGGAAAAGAAAGGGAAAATACAACAATGACAGAAAAGGAAAGTACAGGACCCTTCTTTGAGCACAAAGGAATAATGGACCTCAGTAGTTCACAGGAATTAAGAGAGTACCTACGGGCCGGAGACTCCCAAGTAAATAATAGAGCATTAACCTTACTCCTGGTAACATTGAAAAAAAGTATGACAGAAGTAGTGGCAGAAATGGAAAAGTGCATCCTCAACGCAATGAACCAGAGAGGAGAAGCATCACCCAAGAAAAGGTAAAACAACCAGTGCCTGCAGGCCAACAAACAAACATCAGGACGGGAACCCCCAAATACAACCAGGAAGATAGTGAACAGGGACACAATAAAGGAAACCAAAAAGAGGAGACCAGCATAGCCTATCCCAGCAAGCCCAGACCCAGATACAACTAGCATGACCAAAACAGTCAAACAAACTTAAGCAGTGATCACATCAGCAGGGGTAAACATTGATGGCTTCAAACTAGTCAAGAGAATGGAAAAGAAACAAGACAGAGGACCAGGACAGGCCCAAGCAGCTCCATTGGCACCATCAATCCTACATGCTAGGTAAAGAAGACTCGTAATGAGGGGAGTAGAGAAGGGACAAATAGTAAGAATGGGAATCACCTCAACAGTAGCCATCAGAAATAAGGTCAATGGAGCATCCAGGATCAAGTTTGCCTATGTGGAGAACAATAGAAATAGAGACATAGTACTCATGACAAACTAGGACCTACCAGCAGAGCGAGCCCGAAGAGACCAAGCAGCAATAATGAAAGCCTTCAATGAAATTGGAATTTTTAACTGCAGCATAACAACAGACATGGCCACAATGAACATGGTAATCAACAGAGTACCCTTATGAAACCAAAATGACTGGAACCCAGATGACTAGAACAATGATGGAGAAAACTTGAGAGACCTCAAAAGAGAAATAGCAGACTTCAACCCAGGCAGCTGAGTAATAGATAGACTAAAATGGATCAGATCCCTGATAGCACTGAAGGTAGAACAGAAAGCTAAATCCTCAATGATCGTACATTGGCAAGAAAAAAACCCTGCATCTGATGTACAGGCATCAGGTCCTGATGCATGCCACATTTCTCGTGTGCCTGGTGCGCCCAGTGCATTCTGAGTTCCATTAAAATCCTCTGTTACGCCCTATTCATCATGATGTGTGTTGCAACACAACATTGCACCTGGTGCATCCTGTATTGCATAGCAACATTTTGTGGTATCAGGATACTACCTGAGATTTAGTCAACAACCACACAACCCCTAGATATCTGCATCTTTGTCGCAGCTTGTTCCCCATATCCTGACATCTAGCTAGGGCTGCTGCCTCACAGGAGTACCACTAGGTGTGGTCATACAGGGCTGGCCATCGTCACATTCCTTCCATCTCTCATCACGATACCATGACTCTATCCAAACATCGACCACAGATGCCCTCTATCCTGCGATGTCCCCATCCCTGCCCTGAACCTTACCAGCATCCTGATGTGTCACCATTGTCAGTTCCTCACTGTGAGGCCACAGGGCATTGTGGCAATCTTTCGCAATCTGTCTGGTTTCTACACTGCATCATAGTGATGTCAGGACCCATGAAATTTCACTGCATGATGTTATCAGTGTCCCAATATCAAGGACTGACTAATCCCCCACCATAACTTTCTACATCATGTACTTTTAGTTGTATCTATTATTTAGTTTCTATTAATTAGTTTCTACATAGAGGTTTCTATATACAGGTTGCAATGAAAGATGCTATAATATTCTCCGTGCTATTCAACCATCTTTGATGCAGAATAGTTGCACAAGCCAACAGTTGTTGCCCAACTATCTGATCTCATGACCCCTCACTAAATCTCGTTAAATGTACTTAAATCAATATGGCTGTTAACAAGCCATCGCTGCTCTGTCTCCAGGATGATGTGCACCAGGCCTAGGATTGTCCTGATGTCTACTATAATAAACTCCAGTGCATTTTCCATTAACTGTACCATGTCATGGCCATGGATGTCAGATATGTGTCCCAAGTTAATGGTGTTCAATATTTGGCCACATGCAAGCATGCAAACTGTGTCCTCATGCATGTAGTCTCTGATTTTGAAGAGTACCAGGAGCTTTCTAGGGAGATGGCCCATGAGCCCCCCATACATATGCACACCACCCATCTGTACCCAAACCCAATCGTTGCAACTGGCATGGCTCCTGAAGAGTTGGGTATCAGTACTGTGTACACTGTGGATTTCGTAAATGTCAGTTTCCTAGAATTCTAGAATAGAGATTTCAAGTTGTATTAGTAGTTCCACTGGAAGGAATCGAAGTATGGTAGGATCTTCACAAAGGCAGTGCTCGGTGTACAGGCTATTCTGGCTATATTGAATCAATTCCCAATAGATGCTCTCTGGTGAGATACCAAAGGCCTTGTAAAAATCCATCACATCAGAAACATCATCACCACGCACCTTCAGGATCCTATGAGTGGTAACTGGCACAGATACGGAATTCATTTTATCCTAATATTCCATGACATCAGCAGAGGGATCAGCCCCACAACATTGAAGCAAATTCTGGTTCAAAAGTCTCATTTGAATCGCATGCTAGCAACCATAGCTGTACATAATCTGTCTTGCGGCATCATGTTTGTTTGAATTGCCACCACCCCACCTTGATTTGTTCCTTATGCGTAAGCTCACCAAACTCCATAGAATACATCTGAATGTTGCCAAACTATTATATGTGATCCTGAAAATGACTTAGTAGATGCATCTTAATGAAGTTGAAATAAGGTTCCATATGGATTAGTTCCATATGTTGGTTGATCTCTTCTTCATGATCCTGCTCCTATACGCGAAGCCGATTAGATTTCACAACATATTGGTTTACTCATATTCTCTGATGTCATAGCTCCCTTCACTGCTTGTCAACCTTTGCCTGTATCCTCTTCAATATTCGAAACTCCAAGACAATATCTTTCATGTCATGAAACTAATTCAGATATTGTTCCATATAATCTAAGGTCTCAGGTGCATAGCTTTGATATTGGGCCATTAAACTGAAATCAAGTAATGACCTGATACAGATGAGTGTGTGTTTGAATGGCAATACTTGTGTATGCTCAGACTGCCTCAATGCCCTGGTGAGAACTCCCAAAAGACAACACCCCAGGTTGCTCATCTCCTTTCTGTGGCTCTGTGTAACCTCACAGTATTCTTTTTTGGGAGCAAAGAATACCCAATATTGTGGTAAAGCTTTCTAGATATCGTCAAAAGCCTGCAGTCGGGTGTGTTTCTTGAGGAATTCCTGAACCCAGTCTATCACATACTTGAATAGTCCCAAATAAACTGTATGGAGTAAATTCAGCTTGGACAGATCAGGTGCTGAAACTCATTGAAGCCCATGAAAAACATTCCATCCTATCTTGAGACCAAGTGCATCAAATGTGATATTCATGTCTCCTGACCTAGAGTCTATTGACCGAAGCTCATTTTCTTGTTTGAGATGTTCATATGTGGCATAATCTCATGTCTGATATGTCTCCTGTGTATCGGTTCCTAATGCATCAGGAGGCACCTCACATTTTGGACAGATGTTAGATATTACTCCATATAGTGCAATGTTTTCCATATGGTCTACAACCCATGCAGACAAGATAGGGAAGTACTGCCAGACCTCCTCGTCTGCACCGTTTACCTCAAGGACCAGCAATAGATATGTTTCGGTATTATTTATAGCACTCACGGAAGGTGCAGGTCATATAGTAGAGGCAAGAATGATGTCCAGAATTGCATGTGCAGTTTACAGCTGTTTCTCTTATGTGCCTACCCGAATATGCCTTCAGTGACAAAATGGACATTTGACAGCTATGGGGAAAGTCTGCCTAGTCTATCTTGAGGGTCCTCTATGTATTATGAGATGCAGGAGTACTGTATAGTATTGATCTTGATGCATGTCAGTAGAACACTGTGTCAAGAGGTTTGCACACAGCGAACTATAACTAGTATCCAAACAGGCTTAGCACTTGTAGCTTGATCCCTTGTATTACCCCATCTTATCAGATCACCTCATTCTCTCTGTTGTAATACAAGCTACTTGCCCTTCTTGAGCCATCACTCGACATCACTTCATATCATGACACTTGTGCAAATTAGAAGCTTATTTCACCTAAGTTAGTTAAAGATCACCATAGGCTTAGAAACATTATTGCTAGCTACATTATCAATTGTGCTCATATTATCTTTTTTATTCTGATCTGCCAAAAATCCACATCCATATATCCATACAGGCCCATGCCCTCAAGGGTAATCCAGCACAACAGAGGGCAGATACATCTCATCATACTAATAAGCCAAGTTAATTTCTCCGATAGGATTCAGAATCAGAACCCTCATTGTGGAGATCAGGCAGAGTGTAATGGGGGTGGCCTAAGAGAAGATGGATCCCAAGTTCGTGACCACACTGAGGTGACTCAAAGATCAAAAGTGATAATCAACAGTAGAGTAAAGAAGAATCAACACAGTAAAACTTAATATCGTTAAGGTGCAGCTTCATTCAGTAAGTTTCTCGAGAGGTAGTTGATTGTCAGAGTAGAGTGGGACTTGCATATAGTTTAAGTAGAATATCATATACTGCCAGTTCCCACCCATCACTACTCTAACTTAATCATGAGTACACCTGTCTCCTTAGGGCTGGCCAACACACACCATTCAGGACATTATTCCTATGTGGATGTTGGTCCACTCTCACTAAATCTCCTTCCGACATCAAGTGTTTCAGCGCTGCATCTCTAATGTGACTGCAGGAGAAAAACTCTTCATATTGTTGACATGCTAGTGGTGAACTATCATGCAACTGAGGAGATATACCATTTACGAACTCTCATACCCATATGCATTTCATCTATGCAAGCCTTTAGTAGACATAGCTCTCACAATTGAGGTGAACCTTCTACTTCATTCTAGTCAATTCTTTGCCAGATAGGAAAGTCTACTTGGCTCCTCCAGTGGGGTACCTTGGTGATTGGCCTGGTGGTTGCTACCCACAGTCAACTCCCCAAAAGCAGCCCTACTATGATAAGAATCATGCTCTTAGAGTTCTTAAACAACTCCAATAGTCTTACAGTGATTGGGCACGAGTTGCACCTATGTGCGATTCACCTGCCCAATGATGCTTCAACATCTTCTGAGCCACCCCGGGACTACCCGTGAGCCTGTGGACTACCCTTCTAGTATTACCTGAGTAACTCCTTCAGGTCTTGTTTGTTCTACATATATTTGGTACCAGAAGATAGCTTTTCTTCTGGAGCACACCCTATGCCCTCTCATATATCCTACAGACAGCATCCAGTCGAACGGACAGTGACAACCTATACCATGTTACAAGAGTGCCTCCACTCAGTTCCTTTCATAAGGAATGGAGCAACTCAACAACTGTAAGCCCATGACATGCGATCCTCACACTGGGGCTGCAGGGGGTTGTTAGGAATACCTCTGTAAAATCCTGGGCCATTCGGAGCCCTATAGCTCCTCCTGTAGCCCCCCAAAGGCCACCAGGTTTGTGGCCTTTAGATTTTACCGGTGTGCTCAATCCTTACAGGATCTCCCCCTGCCCCAAATAAGTGCCTCTATATGCTAGGTAGGATAACTTGGGTGCCATGTCAGGGTAACTCGGACCTTATGGCAGGGTAACTCATATACCCTGTTATACAAGCCTTTTGCGAGACCGCCTTTTGTACTACTATCATGTAGTATGCATAGTTGCCCACCATAGTGAACCAAACTACCCTTACCCAGTGACCTCAGGGTCTCCAGTATGGGCGTAAGAATAGTTTACTGTAAGACACCCTCTGGTGGGTGGTTACACAGAGCAGTACCATTCACGCAACCATGCTTTGGCTTACGTGTCTGCTACCTATGGGTACCTGCCTTGGTCTTACTCCCGAAAACATGCAACAGTAGGTACCCATGCATAGTTGAAGCCAAGCAGAGTTGGGAACCAGTCCAGTGCCTTGTAAAGTGAATTAGCTTGCAACTGCTCATGCCTGCCATCGAACTCAAGGGAAAGCGAGAGTACTATTCCAAATTCAATACACAAAACTCATCCCCTTCAAACTGTCCCAATGGCACACTTATTGTCCAGTCATAGTCGCCCTGATCTCGGTATGGCTCTGTTATAAGGTTGATGAGGCACACATGTACGGAAAAGGCCTCATTGTCATAACTGGTCGAGAGATTCTGCAAGTGATAGGGTAATAGCTCAATAGCGGACTGTATTGTGTCACATTGTGGTCTGTCAATAGCCCCATTAAGCAACCGCTCAAGCTGTGTGATATTCTGGAATGAGGCAAGTAGTGCTTCTACTCTCTGGGTGTATTTGAACTGATGTCATTTGTATCCTTAGTCAAAATGGGTCCTAGGTCCTCATGTCCCTGTAGTACCCAAATGCCCCAATGGAACATGCCACAGCCTGAGTTCAGATAGGCATAGTGTTGTAGGTTTTGCAGGAACCAATCCTCAGTATGATTGTGCCATATACAGCTAGGAAGCCTCAGAGGCTAAATCTCACAGTACTTGGTAATGTTGTCTGTAGCCTGTTTCACAATCCGTGCCCCAACATACTCACCGTAGATTGTGGAGGCTGGATTGGTAAATAGAACAAGAAGGTGGCAATAGTTGCAATCTAGGTCCACATACAGATCACCTGCATTAATGTTCACTTGCTGATAGGAGGCACAAAGCACATCGCATTGGTCCTGAGATAGCAGTTACAGGCCAGCCAGGTGTGGATGGGAATTGTGCATCTTGATATCTATATTGAGGATGACTTCAATAATGTTTCCTGAGCATATGTTTTTTGAGTATTACACAACATGTACTACATGCCTGCTATTGTATACCTTGCTTGCACTGAATAACATAGAACACTTTCTCATCCCTCTCCTTTGCCTCCTCACAGGCCACCTGGTCCTCCTGGGTTAGGGACATTCCCTTACAAATTAGCCTTCTATTTCACTATTAGTCCTTAGTATAAGCCTTGGTTGCTTGCCCTTGGGCTGCAAGAGCTTCATTGAGGCCGACCACCTATCAATATAGGACTTCACTGTAGGATAAAGTATGGTATCAATTGTTACAGGCTCCTTGCTCCCATACCTTTGCTTTATACTGGTGGGTGTTTTGTGGTAGGGGGGACACATATGGCTTTCCGGTATGCCATTATTGGTATGATGCCAGGGGAGTTGAGAAAGATGTAGCATGGTATGGTACATTTAGAATCATAGACCAATAGGTGGTCTATTCAGAATAGGGTCAGTTCTAGTATTGTGATTATCTACATAGAGGAGAGGCCCCACAAATAGATCTGAGCCAATCAGAATGCCAATTCTCATCACCTGAGAAATCTCACAAGACAGTCCCCAAGGTATAACAGCCATGAAGCCATATATAGAGAGATGTATACTGGTTTATAACTTTCTCCCTCTGCAACCCCTGAGTGGTTGGTCAGAAATAAGTTTCACAGAGGTTATCCCAACAGGTTGGTGCATATAGAAATTGGAATAAGTTGATGTGATGATGAGGCAGTGGGAGAATGTAGCTGGAGTGGAGACCTGTAGAAGAGAATATATGATAGAAAGCTTGGAGGTACAGTGGAGAAGGTGCAAGAATCGTAGTATGAGTACCGGTGTCGTGACTGTGATACCATAGGATGTCATGTTGTCATAACTGTGACACCATGGGATGTCATGCTGTCATAACCATGATGCCACATGATATCGTGAGGTCATGATGGCAACAGCCATCAGTAATGTAGAAATGTTACCAATGACTTTTGGTATCATGACAATGGTCCAGTGAAGATGAGAAGTTTGTATAGTTTTCTTGTGTTGTATCCAACACGTCATGTCTCATATGCGGGGCTATTGGGGGGGTGCAGGATTACTGACTATCACTCATTATTGAAGCAAAAGATTTGCATGCAAAATGGCATTTTCTGCGTGTTCAATATTATGTTCATAATGATCTAAGCATTCTCAACAATGATTGCACTTAAGACTTTAGCATCAAAAAATTAGACAAAATGAGGGTGTGGTTACAATGGGTGGCTTAATAAAATCTAGCAAAGAACAGTATCTTTTACTGACACTATTGGCACTATGGTATTCTCGCATTGCCTAACTAGCACTAGAAGTGTCTGAAATCATCTCCTAGTGCCAAGTCAACATAGCTGATCACCTGACAGGGTGAATTCAAGCAATCTGAGCTACTTGTGCATGAATATTAGTGATGAGATGGACAGGAGTTGTAGTGCAACTGTTCCTGACCAACTTCAAACCCCGGTCTGTCTCATCACTAACATCTATACTCTAGTAAACAATCAACTCACCTCGTCAGCCAATGCTAGGTGACACACCGGATGCCAAAGCAAGTGGGCTGAATGCTATTGCTATTATCACATACTGTAGTCTACTGTACTGTATCAGCCTAACAGGTACTGAAGATTAAAATGGCAAGCAATAGGAGATGCCAAAGCAAGGGTGTCAAATGGTATCATTAGTATCACGTACCAGGTACTCGAGATCGAAACATTTAGCAATGAGATGCCAGGGGCATCAATGGGTATCATTAGTAGCTAACAAGTACAGGTTAAGAACTACTAGCTAAACCTTGCAAACAAATCCCAAAATGGGATACAAAAATAAAACCCACAATAAGATAGCAAAAAAAAAAAGAATAAAAGAAAACTAAGAAACTTCTATGAAAGAAAAAATAAAATCTATGGTTGGAGAAAATTATTTTCGTGCATCCCAGTCCCTTTTACCTTGTTGGGTCATAGGGGGGGATGACCGAGCTGAAAGAACCATTGCCAGAGCCAGGAGGTTAGAGCCAATGAAAGACCCTTGGGGTGCAAGGGGTATCATGGGTGTTGGTGGCACCATTGGTGCATCGGGGGAAGGGGAATTGTCCAGGGCCCCATTGACCCAACCATGGTTAGTTGGCTGTGATGGTGTCAGGGACTCTGCCAATCAGGTGTGCTCTCGGACAAAGGTAAGCATCATTCTATGCTTGTCCACGTCTGAGTAGCCGGAAGGCCCAGTTTCCCTTGGGGGTGGGGAGTCCTGGTTTGTTGAGGAGGCCCCTTCCTTAACTGGTTTTTCATGCTATATTGATCATTAGCTGAGTTAACTGATATGATGTTAGGTTAGAAACTGACATCACCAATCATGATTGGTGACTCACTAGAGTCCTCCTCAGACTCAGCCTCCTCATTATCCTCCCCCACAAACCCATCTGACTCATCCACCTCACCCATATCCTCCATGGAACCTGCCACATGCTCCTCCTCCTCCTCCGCCTTGGTTTCCTCCTCTAACATGGCCTCTATGATATCTATGGCCTGCCCACTGTGATCCCAAACCTTGAGGTCAAAGCAAGGGTATCTGCCATAGGTAGGATCAAGGGTTCGGTCCTCGGCATCTTCCTCACCCAGACATAGCTCCAGGACTATTTGGTCCAGGTGGAGTCTGGCCCAATTAGCAAGGAGCCATGTCCGGATGTCATCATCTTTGCTTAAAAAGATGATTTCAGCGAGTGGGAGAGACTCAGAGGGTGCCTAATGAAGTACTTGAGCACCCTCACCAGTCACCTCAAGGTGATATAGGGGGCACCCAATTGCTCCTGACACCCCCTCTCACTTGGCCACCCCAAGCAGGTTATGCATGCTTGGTCATACCAGGACCCACTAGGCAGTTCGCTGGTCCAAGTTGCTGCCACACCAGGGGTGACCAAGTAATCAGTGTGTGAGTTCCAGGACACCTGTCTGGTGGACAATATGCATCCTTATTGCTCGAGGGCAATAAGGAGAGTCCCAATCGGGCTAAACTACTAATAGAATGTGTGAGCGTGAGGAGAACTGATGATAGATGGGATAACAGATAATAGATGGCACAGGGGAATACTTACTCTAAGGTCCCGCGACCTTACCAATATTAGCCTCCTGCCCCTCAGCAAGATGGTGCCCATTCAATATCTTAAGGTTCTTGGTGGTATCTCGCACCAAGAGCCTTAAATGGTGCTGGACTTCCCCCAGGACTTCAGGCTGGTGCTTGTCTCGAACAAGCATGATCCAGGCAGTGACCAGGGAAAGGGAGCCAGTGAAAATAACTGCTGAATCCAGATCAGATTCCATTGAGTCGCGAAGGTCGAGGGAGCAAGCTGTCAGGTAGGTTCTCATCTCCTTGTGCCATGCACTGTATGCAACAATGCTAGCATGAGGTTTTGAGAACCTACACCAGCTTTTCCCATAGACAATGTTGTTATAGCATCACCTATGAGTATTAGTTTAGAATATGTGACAGATTAGAGTAGGAGTATTTCACTTACAAGTTGTCCTCTACCGCCAGCTTGAAGGGGGGGTTCTCCGATGTACTCCCCTAGATGAGACTACGAAAATAAAACAATAATTGTCAGCTCGATAACAGGGGATGCGTAGACATGATGGGTAAGTTGGGGTATTATGCTTACACTCTATCAGTCCTCCCTCCACTCTTAACATGATCATGGAGGGCTGTGTGTTTCCCACCCCATGTGTGCGGGTTGGGAGGCTCAACAGTGGTACATCTAATGGCAAAAGAAAGGTTAGTAATTATCACCAGCTAATATAGAAACAGAATATACTTACTTTGCGGTTTGCCCTGGTCATGGCCTCAGAGGTGCCATCAAACCACCAACAATCAATGGAAAAAGAAAAAGAAAAAAAGGGGAAAACACTAAGCTGGGGAGGGGCACAGAGGAGGTTTAGAGGGAACAGATGTACTAGGAAGGGGATGGGAAGGGAGGGGGAAGGGAGAGGTGTTCTTCTTATCTTCCTCTGTGGTGGAGAGAAGAGAAGGAAAGGAGGAAAGGAGGGAAGGACTGAAGAAGGGCTGGGCTTATATACCCTTCACACATGAGGTGCTAAGTGTATATAAGAAGTGATGCATATGCATTTTCTGGTTTGTTTGTTCACCTGATTGTACACTCAAACAATGCTCAGATATTATCAGATGTGCAAGCATTGTTTGCAGTACAATAGTGTGTACAAAGCATATTGATTTCACCAATAGAAGTGCATGAGGATCTATTCTGTATGTATATATTTTAAAATCTATGGTGATATCTACAGAGTCTAGCTTGTCACTAACTATCAAAAAAGCAAGCTTTTAAGTTACACTAATGACCTCTTGATGTCACTTCACTAGTGCTTCTTATAAGCTTATTTCATGAAATGATATAAGATATATTACCTACACCTCTTGGCAGCATCGATGTACAACATCCCCAGCATCACCACAACCATACAGTGAAAAGCCCATTTTATTTTTATATTGAAAAGATATTTCTGTACCTATTATGGTATACAAATATCATTTGAATATAAAAACAAAATTGACTTTTAGCCATAGTATTGATGTGATACCAAGAGGTATCGATAACATATATTTCTGTGTTATCGACACGTCTTGGCAGCATTGCTGCCCAAGGTCCCCAGAGTCACCACAATAGTACAGCAAAAAGCCCATTTTATTTGTATATTTAAATGATATTTCAATATACTGATATGTATACAAATATCTATTGGATATAGAAAAAAAATTGGCTTTTGGCCATACTATTATCGTGATACCATGAGGTATTGATAACATAGATTTTTGTGTTATTGACACCTGTTGGCAGTACAGCTGCACAATGTCCCCAGCATCACCAAAAGAGTATGGCGAAAAGATGATTTTTGGTGTATATTCAAAAGATATTTGTATACCTATCATGGTATACAATTATATTTTGAATATAGAAATAAAATTGGTTTTTGGACATACTGTTGTCGTGACACTATCTTATTTGTGTATATAAAATAGTGTGGTGATATGTACAGATGTCATACGGTGACATATATTTTATATATGTAAAGTAATTTTCCCCTGTATTACAAACCCGGCATGGTTTGTATTGGTTTCACATGACATACAATTGTATGTCATAAGTATTTCATTTGTTAAAGGTTTTTCACATGACTCAGTTGAGTCATACGATGATATGTTTTCACACTATGACTCAGGTACGAGTCATAGGGTTTCACATGACTCACAGTTGTGAGTCATAGTTGTTTATGTTTGAATTTGATTGGTATGTTGAGCATTGACTCATAGGTACGCCTATGAGTCATGAGGATTAAGAGGCATGACTTCGTTTATACGAGTCATGAGGTTTCGCACATGACCCCTTTAAGGTCATGGGACTTTCGCGCATGACCAAGTATGGTCATGAGGTTATATGTTACGCGAGTGCATGAGTCACAGTTGTGACTCATTTGATTTGTAAGCGGGTTGCTGGAAGAACTATATAAGGAGGTCAGTAGGACCTGATAGTTAGTTCTTCACGCAACCACCTAAGTTATTTCCTATCTTATAAGTTATCAATAAAACACCTTTACGCTCTTTACAAACAAAGACCAACCAACATGAAGAAAAGACAGAACGAATACTAGTTAACGCTATAAGGACTTAGTATTGGCAACGGTCAATATCTAAGACATAGCGTAAGAGAACTAGTATCAGAATTCTCGAAGGAAGGAGAATACAATAGGAGATAGGTAAGTACTATCTCTATAAGAAAACTAACAATAGTATCGTTACCTGTTGCAAGATATAAGAAAGGAGAGATCATATAGCGGATCATAACACCCTGCTATAGATTCTATGTTTTCTTGGGTACAATTTTCTTTGTCTTTTTTTTTTTTTACTACCTTCTTTCAGAAGTTTGGTTTTATTTTTGTTTCCCATTTTGAGATTTGTTTACTAGGTTTAGCTAGTAGTTCTTAGCCTGTACTTGTTAGCTACTAATGATACTAATTGATGCCCCTAGCATCTCCTATTGTTAGATGTTTCGATCTTGAGTGCCTCATATGTGATACTAATGATTCCATTTGATGCACTTGCTTTGGCATCTCTCATTGCTGGCCATTTGGATCTTGAGTACCTGGTACAGTACAGTAGGCTACAGTATGTGATAATAGTAATAGCATTAAGTCCCATTGCTTTGGCATCCAATGTGTCACCTAGCATTGGCTGATGATGTGCATCAATTGTTTACTAGGGGATGGACGTTAGTGATGAGATGGACTGAGGTTTGGAATTGGTCAGAAATGGCCGCACTACAATCCCTGTCTGTTTCATCACTAACTTCTATACTTAAGTAGGTTGGATTGCTTGAATTCAGCCTCTCGGGTGTTCAGCTGTGTTGACTCGATACCAGGACACCATTTGAGACACTTCTAGTACTAGTTAGGCAACGCAAAAATACTGTAGTGCCAATAGTGTCAGTGAACAATACCATCTGTGGCTAGATTTTATTAAGCCAACCCACCCTAACAATACCCTCATTTCGCCTAATTTTTCCATGCCAAAGTCTTGAGTCCAATCATAGTTGAGAATGGTTAGATTATTATGAACATAATGTTGAACACTCTGAAAATGCCATTTTCCAGGCAAATCTTTTGCTTCAATAACAAGTAATAGTCAGAGATCCTGTTTGCCCCCTCCCCCCCCTGGTGAGCCACATGTATAACACTTGACATATGGTATACAACACAAGAAAACTATACAAACTTCTGATCTTGACCAAACTGTGCTTGAGATACCTATGATTATACTCCAACCTGAATCCTAACTTACCTTACTTTAACTAAACTATTACAACATAAATAAGCAACAGGCCAATACATGCTGTCAGCCAGCACCACAAGTGGGCAATCTAGACAGTGGTAAATGTGACATGAAACCTGGTACCATAGGATCAGGAAAAGGGAGATTCAGAACATGTCAAAATGAATCTCAAGACACGTCCTCAACTCAGGATACTTCTCCACCCTCTATTGCAGGACAACCAGGAAGAGTACTACAGTGCCAATGGAAGGGCAAAATACTAACCACTGTGCATGCGCAACCTGAAAGTGAACCCAATAATCAACCAAATACCCAAACAGTGCATCCATCAGATGATAGTAGTGATGAGTACCCAATCTCATATGGACTGGATGAAACCGAATTAGATACCAAACCTGATGCAGAAGGCATCGATATTGCAAATGGCCCTGGATCCCAACATGATCATGGCTGACAAGTAGGTAACAGAAAGGGAGACAACCAGGTGAGATCTATATGCATTTCGACTACATCAGGGTCTCAGGAGATAGGTCCTACTCAGCATATGACCATGCATCTTGGACTCATAATTTGGCAGAGAGCCTACAGTCCTCCAATGTTCCCATCATCAAGTGATGCATGGTTATTCTCCCCACTAGGTAGCATGCATAGTCCTGCATCTGGTAACCTGATCTCTAGTCTAGCTGCTCTCTCTTGATGAAATCTAGTGACAGGTGCAGAAAGGTCCATATTAGATGATGCGAAGACTCTGATTCTATGGTACACCCTGTTTGAGCAGCCATTCCCAAATGTTTTTGCTATGATGTCCCAGTTACACAAGGTTTGTGATGCTGCACTTGCTAATATTGCAGATACAGAAAACATCTAACCTACAGAGTAGTGTATAAGTTTGGTAAGTGGACTCAGGCAGATATCACACAATGCAGAATGCAATACTAACCTAGAAAGATATGCCAAAAACACTCTGGGGTATGATCCTAGTTTGTACATGAGGTGAAGAAACAGATTGTGGAGTTATACAGTCTGCCGGATGATGCCACTGCAATGGCATGCAGAGTCAATTATGTGCTGGAACAGGACAGGTTTATGTGCGACCCGAGAGGGTACAATGTTTGTCTCCACCAGATGCCTACCATATAGTGACCACTACTGACTGTAATTGGACATAATCCAGGGCCTAACATTATGATTCCTTGCACCCCTTGATTCCTGAGGCGATTTTCGGTTAGTACTTTGCAGGGAAGAAGATGCAAGGTATTGTGGATCCCAGGATTCTTGCAGACATCAATGGCACTATGATCTGCTTCACATCCACTATATTCTGCCATACACTGCATGCATGGTAAACAGGGATATATCAGGAGCCCAGGAACTTCAAGCCTGAAGCCACCGGGGGTGAGTCCCCGAATCATCCAACTGTTCATTCGTGACTGGGGCGGCTAACCTATTACCAAACATACAAGACCTTTTTGACTGTAAAAAAGAAACTTGTTGTAAGTGCCCATAGAGGATCCAGGATATGATTATCCAAAATATTCAAGAAACAATTGACAAGAGGGTTGCGTATGTTCATGCAGTACAGCGGGACCGCCATGAAGGATAGGATGATGATTGGGAAGCCATAAGCACTGAGCTCGAGAGTCAAATATCGAACCACACTTCTACACAGCCTGTACCGTGACACACTAATCACTGAAACTTGGACCTAGTAGGACATCAGGAATGTCAGAATCTGTCACCCACAACTGACAGCTTGTTTGACTTGAGCCAGACATTGGTAGCCTTGGAGCTTCAGTTACAAGGTTTGGGTCCTCCCAGTCCAGATGATTCTTGTGAAGTGCAAGCAGTACCAGTGGAGATCCCTTCTCTATCTCAGGTGGTTTCATTGAGCCTTGAAGATTCTCAGGAAGTGGAAGCAGCACCAACAGGGATCCCTTCTCTATCTCATGGGTTCTTGTTGAGCCTTCAGGATTCTCAGGAAGGGCAAGCAGCACTAGCAGGTATGTCATTGTAAGCCGGACGATGACGAGCACGGGGGTGTGACCATCATGGAGGGTGATTAAAGGGAATTAAGAACAGGTAAAGATTATGAGTAATAGATTTAATTTAGCTCACTATGATGACACTACAATAGAAACCAAAGGACATAGTGCAAAGGAATAATCAGGGCAATATTCACTGTAGAATCTATGAAAAGCTTCCATCTGGAGGGTGTCAGGGCAATCACAATGTAGTATATTGGATATCAGGAGGAAGTTGGGAAGATTGGACAATACCTGGTGCAATGTGCAGATGGCGTTATGGGTAATTCACCACACTTCAGAAGACATCCTCAGGAGGTCCAGACATAAATTAATAGCATCAAGATGAGACGTCCCAGTCAAGGTAAAATCTGGATGCATCGTGTATGCAGGTGGGGATCCAGATGACAGGAGCATCACATAGACAGAATCTGGATGGAAAAGCCTGATGATAGGTGGTGCCAGCACACGCATTGTGAGTATCATGGAATCCCGATGCATACAGGTGAGGATGCGACATCAGGGTGGAAGAAACCAGAATTTGGTATCACCGTAATGTAAGAGCTTAGGATCAAGCAGCATCTGGATTCAACAGACTAGGATCACATCGTGTTAGGATGCAACACCCGAGAATCAGACCTTGTTAAGATGCAATACCTGAAGATCAGATGCTGTTAGGATGCAAGAGCTCAGAATCAGACATTGTCATGGTGCACCTAGCATAGGGGTCCATGTCTGGATACTGTCAGGACACACCAGGCAAATGACTTGACGTCAGGACATGACATCAGTTTGACAGTACATCCTGCATAACAGTTATCATTATGGGCACCCTGTGCATCAGACACACAGGATGCACCGGGTACAAGATAATATTTTTGCTCATGTAATGTTGTGCAATTGACTCCAATCTGCTCTTTGTAATGCTTTAACCATTATTTGTGATGCATGGACTCATTAATGGGGTGAGATATGTAATTTGCATAGAAGAGTGTTGTTTTAATTGTTTCTTGTATTGACTTGTTGTAAGCAAACTCAGCAAATGATAACTATTCTTCCCAAGCCTTTTGTGAGTATTTCCCATATCCTTGAAGAATTTGTTCCAATGAGGCATTGATTCACTCAGATTATCCATCCCTTTGAGAGTAGAATGCTGCTCTTAATTTCCTTTAGATATCTATTGCTTTAGTTATTCCCTTCCATACCTCTGACATGAATATGAAATGCCTGTTGGTAAGAATGTCTTTTGGTGATCCATGCAATTTGAAAATGTTTTTTGTAAATAATTGTATGAATTGGATGATTTTCATTTCTTTACGACTGGGAATAAAGTATAACATTTTGATCATACAGTCCACAATGACCCATATGGGGTCATAACTGTTTGATTCTGTGAGGTATATGATGAGATCTATACTAATTGAATTCCAAGGTTTTTCTGGTATTTCAAGTAGTTGTAGAACTCCATATGGTGCACCATAGACTAGTTTTATACTCTGATACATATTGCAATTTTTGACATATTATTTAATGTCTGTTCACATGTCTGGCCAATAGTATGTTCATTGTACCAATTACATCCTTTTCGCTGCTCCCTCATTACCACTTTATGGGGTGTCATGATTTCTTCATATTGCTGTTATTCATGTGGGTTCATCTTCTGGAAGCCATATTCTTTGGTCATACTAGAAGTAATTATTTTTCTATTTGCAGAGTCTAGAGACCACTTTTAGAAATTCTTTTTCTCCTTTTTCTAAGGCAGTTCTTATTTCCTGAACTGTTTTCTCCTTCTGCATTTTTTGTTTGATCTCTTCTGTGATTCCTGTCATTTCCAATCTTTCAGTTTCTATGGTATTGATTTCCTCGTTTTCAGATCGTTATCCTTCATTGAAGAATTTTTCAGTTGGTAGTAAAACCTGTTTGTATTGTGTTCTTTGATCTCCTTCTCCTGTGAAGTCATCTGTCCTTCTCATAAAGGCATCTGGTTTCTCTCCTGCTTTTCCAGGTTGGTACCATATCTTAATATTATACTAACTCAATTTCTTACTTCAACAAATCTGTCTTGTATAGAGTTCTTTTATAGTTGTAAAGAGTACTAAATTCCTGTAGTTGGTAAGAATTTTTAATGTGTGTAGGCTTCCATCCACTTATTTTCTCCATTCTTTTAGCGCTTCTATCATTGCTAAGAATTTCTTATCATGAATATCATAATTACATTGTGGGTTTGTCATTGTCTGAGAACAATATACTATTGGTTTACATACTCCGGTTTCATCTCATTGCAATATAATCTCTGAGCATACATAATTTGATGCATCGGTTTTAATCATAATATGTTGGTCTGGATTGAAATATTGTACTATGTCTGCTATAGTAAGGTTTTGTTTTAGTTGAATGATTTTTGTGGTTTTTCCCCTCAATGCTATTTCTGGTTTCTCTTGGTTACTTCATATAATAGGTTAATTGTCCTGCTAAATTTTTCTAGAAACCTCCAATAGAAATTGCAAAAGCCCACAAAAGATTGAACTCCTTTGACTCTTTGTAGAGCCTCCTATTCTCTTATAGTTTCTATTTTGCTGGGGTCTACACTGACTTCTTGATTGTTAATGATGAATTCAAAGTATTCAGTTTCATCCTTGTAGAATTTATATTTTATTGGTTTGAGACTAATGCCAATCTCTTTTAGCTTTTCTAACACCTTAATCACATCATTTTTGTATTGTTGGGGAGTTTCCAAATATATGAGTAGGTCATCCATGTAAGTAATACAAATAATATCTAGATATTGGCTCAGGGCAGTATTCCCCCTACTCTGAAAAGTTGCTTATGCATTTACTAACCCAAATAGTATAACTATATATTCATAAATTCCATATCTGGTATGGAAGGCTGTCTTCCATTCATCTCCTTTGTGTATTTAAATGTGTTGATATGTATCTTTAATGTCTAGCTTGGTAAAATACATTGCTGATGTTAGTCTATCGAAAGCTTCACTTATCAATGTTCATGAATGTTGATCCTTCTTGCAGACTACATTTAACTCTCTACAGTTGACAGATAGTTTTAGGCCTCTGTCCTTCTTTTTTCTCAATAAAATTTATACTTCTGCTGATCAGGATGATTAGGATGAAGGTCTGATCAATCCTTGGTCTAGGTTATTTACTAGTTATTCTTGTAGCCCTTTGGCTCTTTCCCATGGTAAAGGATACAGTTTCATGAATAGAGCTGTTTGTCCTTCTTCCAGTTCAATTTTATGATCATCTATTCTATGTAGTGGTAGATCAGCATCAGCAAAAGAAATTTCCATGTTTAGTGTGTGGGCATTGTGTCCTACTGCACTGTTCATTTCTGATGTGCCCAGTAAGCCTAGTGTATCTTGAGTTCCATTGAAACCCCCTATGATACCCTATCCATTATAATGTGTGTTGCAATACAACATTACACCTGGTACATCCTGTATTGTATAGTAATTCTTTGTGGCATCAGGACAACCCCAGATTGGGTCAAAGTCCTCACAACCCCTTCACATCTGCATCTCTGTCACACCTTCTTCCCCATATCTAGATATCTGACTATGACCAGTGCCTCATGGGAGTACCAGTAGGCATGGCCACACAGGGCTGCCCTTCATCATTTCCTTCCATCTCTCATTGCAATGCTGTCAGTCCAGTCTAACATTGACCCCAGATGCCATCGATCCCTCGATGTCCCCATCGCTGCCCTGAACCTTCCAGGTATCCTGATGTGTTACCATTGCCTATTCCCTACTATGAAGTGATAAGGCATTACGGTGATTCATCATTGTCTGTCTGGTGTCTTGAATATATATCCTAGTGACATACGGAGCCACAATATCCCACAGTGTTATTGTGACATCCGGACCTATGAGGTTTTCAGTGCATGGTGTCATCAGGATCCCAATCTCAAGGACAGACCAATCTCTAACCCTAATTTTCTACATTGAATACTTTCAGTTGTATCTATTATTTAGTTTCTATTAATTAGTTTCTACATTGAGGTTCCTATGTACAGGTTGCAATGAAAGATACTATAATATTCTCTGAGCCATTCAATCATCCTCGATGTAGAATACTTGCCCAAGTCAACAGTTGTTGCCCAACTGTCTGATCCCACGATTCCACAATAAATCTCCTTAAATCTCTTTAAATCTATATGACCGTAAACAAGCTATTGTTTGTCTGTCTCCATGATGAGGTGCGCTAGGCCTCAGATTGTCCCCATGTCTACCATAGTAAATGTTAGTGCATTTGTCCTTAGCTATACCACAACAAGACCATGAACATTAGATATGCATCCTAAGTGTACCAGGTTCAATAAGTGGATACATGCAAGCCTGCAAACTGTATACTCATATGTGTAGTCTTTGATTTTGAAAAGCACCTAGAGCTTTCCAGGGAGATGGCTGCAGAGCATACGATACATAGACTCGCCACCCATCTGTACCCAAATCCAATCATTGGACTTACCTAGTTCCTGAAGAGTCAGGTACCAGTGGAGCTTGATTGGTGGATGTCATAAATGTCAGTTTCCTGCAATGCAAAAATGTATATTTCATGTTGCATTAGTAGTTCAACTGGATGGAATCAAAGTATTGCAAGATCTTCATGATGGTAGCACTTGGTGGTCGGGCTATTCCAGCTATATCAAATGAATTCCCAACAGATACTCTGCAGTGAGATACCCAAGACCTTGTAAAAATTACTCACATTGGAAACATCATTACAACCCCCCTTCAGGAACCTACAATTGGTGACTCGCATAGATGTGGAATTTGTTTTATCTAAATATTCCATGACATCAGCAGGGAGATCAGCCCTATGACATCAAAGGTAATCTAGGTTCAAAAGCCTCATTCAGATCACATGCTGGAGACCATAGCTGTGCAGGATCTCTGCTGTGGTATCGTCTTTATTTGAACAGCACTATACCTCCTTGATTTATTCCTTATTCATGGAGTTGCCCAACTCCACAGAATACATCTGAATGTTGCCAAGCTAGTATATGTGACCATGAAAATGACTTACTAGATGCATCTTGATGATGTTGAAATGAGATTCTATATTGATTAGTTCTGTATGTTAGTTGATCTCTTCTTTATGATCCTGCTCCTGTACCTGATACCGGTTAGATTTCATAACACATTGGTTTACCAATATTCTCAGATGTCATAGCTCTCTTTGCTTCATGTCAACCTTTACCTGTGTCCTCTTCAATATTCAAAACTGCAAAAAGATATCTTTTTTATCATAAAACTGATTCAGATATTGTTCTATATAATCCAAGGACTCATGTATATGGCTTCAATATTAGGTCATCAAAGTGAAATCAAGCAATGTTATGATCTAGGCAATTGCACATTTTAATGGTAATACTTGCATACTCTCAGGCTACCTCAATGCCACACTGAGAACTCCCAAAAGATAATGCACTAGGTTCCTCATCTCCTTTCCTTTCCACTGTGTTACCTTACAGTATACCTTTTTAGGGGCAAAGAATCATGGATATCATGGTAAAACCTTCCAGGTATTATCAAAGGCCTACAGTAATGTCTGTTTGTTGAGGAATCCCTGAACCCAGTCCATCATATGCTAGAACAGTCTCAAATCAACTGTATTGAGCAAATCTGGCTTGTGCATATTGGGTCCTGAAACCTGTTGATGCTCATGAAAAAAATTCCATCCGATCTTGATAGCAAGTATGTCGAATGTCAGATTCATGTCTCCCAACCAAGAGTCTATTGACTGATACTCATTTTATTTTTTGAGACATTTGTATGTGGCATAATCTTTTATCTGATATATCTCCTGTGCATTTGTTCCTAATCCATCAGGAGGTATGTCGCATATTGGGCAAGTATCAGATTTTATATTGCATACTGCAATGTTTTCCATATGGTCCACAACCAACTTGAACAAGATAGGGAAGCACCACTGGACCTTCCTGTCTACACAGTCAATTGAGACACCATCAAGTGCTGCATCTTGTATGAGCAATAGTATGAGTTCAAATACTCCTTGTAGTTTATCAGCATTGATTTGTCTCTGCAGGTTGTGTACTGAAGAGGACTGTCAGAACTTCATCAGGACAGCCAATAGTGTAAGAAGGAGTACCATCATGTATCCAGGTCTATTATACCTAGTTAATAGGAGATTTCCAGTTGTAATATGGACAGGTTAAGCTTAATTATTACTCCAGAAGTTTGTAAGCTACATCTGATTCAACATTCTAATTATTGGAACCAGAGTTGGGTTACATAGAAGTATATCCTATAAATAGTTTGCCAGTACCCTCATGAAGGAGGTTGCAAAGCATGCTGTATGCTACTTGGATGTCCCACTAATAGTCTACCCTAGTATGCATTTCAGCATATATCATATATCTATTCTGGTCATATTCACGCTGTGGCATGTAGACTAAGTCATCCTTGTATGCTATTTACTGAAAAAGGTATCTGACATAGTCAAGGACATTGCAATTGAGGAAATGCTTTGTTTTCTTGCCATCATCAACTTTGCCTTCAAAACATTCTAAATGTAGACTGTAGGGGTGCAATGATTGGAGATAATTCTCTAACTTGTACATTGAACTATAGTTAACTAATGCAGAACTACTCAGATTACTGGAAAAGAATTTATTGATTTGTGACTTCAAGACCTTGCTCAGAAATAACCAAGATGCAATTATGATATCATGAACATTGGCAAATGGAGCGTATGGATCCTATCACAGAGTATGGTATTTATCCTCAAACCTACTCACATCTTCAATTACTTCTCCAATGCCTGTGTAATGTACTTGCCTGCCAGCCATCGCCAACACATTGTGATTCAGTGCTTTAGTATCAGACTTATACACAATATCATCAATCAATTCATCAGCATCACATCCAGTAGGGTCTCAATTAGATTCATAGTCTAAATCTTGCTGTTCATTCTAGTAATGTACCTCAGGGTCATAGAATAATTCTGTTTCCATGTCATTAATTGGACTCATGGAAGGTGTATGTTGTATGGTAGAGGGAGGTACAATGTCCAGATTTGCATGCACAGTTTGTAGGTGTTTCTCGTAAGTACCTGCCTGCATGTATCTTAAGCAACAAAATGGACATTTGACAGCTATGTTGAAAGTCTTCCTAGTTGATTGCAGGGGTTCTCTATATATTATGAGTTGCAGGAGTATTGTATAGTATTGATCTTGATGTATGTCTATGCAGTACTGGGTCAAGGAGTTTGCACACAGTGAACTCTAACTAGTATCCAAACATGCTTAACACTTGTAGCTTGATGCCTTATATCACTCTATCCTAACAGATTACCTCATCCTCTTTGTTGTAATACAAGCTGCCTCCCCTTCATGGATTATCACTCAATGTCATTTCATATCATGACACTTGTGTAAATTGGAAGCATATTTCATAAATATTAGTTACACATCACAGTGGGCTTTAGGAATGTTGTTCCTAGCTATATTATCAATTGTTCTCATATTATGTTTTTCATTCTGATCCACCACAAATCCATATATCCACATATCAATAGAGCCAGACATCAGCAAAAATATTATCTTGGGACTAGTGCATCCTGTGCATCTGATGTACAAGGTGCTCATAACAATAACTGTTAACCAGGACATGGTGTCGAACTGACGTCACATCCTCACCTTGAGTCATGTGGCTGGTACATCTGAATGGTATCTAGATATAGACTCCTATATTAGTTATGCAGTGACAATGCCTGATTCTGCACTCTGGCATCCTCACAACATCTGATCCTTGGGTGTTGCATCCTAACAACATCTGATTCTCAGGTATTGTATCCTAACACCATCTGATCCTAGCCTGTTACTTCTGGATGCTACTTGATCCTAAGCTCATACATTATGGTGACACCTAATTCTAGCATCTTCAGCACTGACATCATGTCTTCACCTGTGTGCATTGACATTCTACAATACTCACAATGTGCAACTTGGCAACCTCTATTATCAGGCTTTTCATTCCAGATTCTTTCTACATGACACTCCTTTCATCTGGATCTCTGCCTGCATACAAAATGCATCACGATTTCGCCTCAACTGTGATGTCTCACCTTGATGCTACTACTCCATGTTTGGACCTCCTCAGGATGCCTTCTGAAGTATGGTGAATTGCCCCTGACCCTATCTGTACATTGCATTTAGTATTGTCAAATCTTCCTGACTTCGTCCTGATATCTGATATACCATATTGTGGTTCCCATGATACCCTCAAGATGGCTGCCTTTCATAGATTCTATGGTGAATATTACTGTGATTATTCCTTTGCACTTCGTCCTTTGGATTCTATTATAGTGTCATCATAGTAAGGTAAATTAAATCTATTACTCATAATCCTTACATGTTCTTAATTCCCCTTAATGACCCTTGGTGATGGCCTCACCTCCCCTCTTGTCATTGTACAGCTTATGATGACATCGCTGCCAGTACTGCTTGCCCTTCCTGAGATTCCTGAAGTCTCAACAAGACCCCAGGAGATACAGAAGTAATCATGACTTTATCTGCTGTCAGTCCTATGGTCAGATCATGTCAATCATCAGAACTCGTAGCATCTAAATCTTGTAACTGAAGCTCCTGGGCTACTGTTGTATGGCTCAAGTCCAACTAGCTATCAGTTTCTAGTGACAGATTCCAACATTCTTGATGTCCCACCAGGTCCAAGTTCCAGTGATTTGTGTATCGTGGTACAGGTTGTATAGAAGTACGGTTGGATATCTGACTCTTGAGATCAGTACTTACAGCTTCTCAATCATTTATTCTATCCTTAATGGCAGTCCCCCAGCAACCAATGAACTTGCCCAACCCTATTATCACTTGTGTCCCAAATATTTTGGACAGTTATATCCCAGATCATTAGTGAGCACAGACTCTGAGTTTCTTTTTGCTAGTCAAAAAGGTATTGTGCATTTGGTAATGGATTAGCTGCCTTGGAGGTGAATGAACAGTTGCATGATTTGGAGACTCACCACCAACTGATTAAGGATTGAAGTCAGTGTGCTCCTCATGTATCCCATTTTGCTATGCATGGAGTATATCGCAGATTATAGTTCACATCAAGCAGATCACAACGCTATTAATAGATGCAACAAACCCAGGATCCACAATACCTTGCATCTACTTCTTTGCAAAGTACTTGCAGAAAGTCACCTCAGGAATCTGGGGCATAAGGAATTGTAATGTCAGGTCCTGGGCTATGTCTAATTATGGTCAGTAGTAGGTACGAGATAGTAGGTATCTTCTGGAGACACACATCATACCTTCTCAGGTTGCACAAAAACCTCCCTCATTCCAGCAGATAATTGACTCTGCACACCATAGCTGTGGGATCATTGAACATACTGTACAACTCCACAATCTCTTGCCTCACTTCATGTACAATTTGGGATTCAACCCCAGAGTATTTTTACTGTATCTTGCTAGGTTCATATTGCATTCTACATTGCATCATATATACCTGAGTCTACTTACCAAACCTTCGCACTGCTCTGAGGGTTCAATGTTTTCAGCATCCATGATATCAGCAAGGGTGATATCACTAACTTTGTGTACTTGAGCCATCAGTACAATAACATTCAGGAGTGGCTGCACAAACAGAATGTACCACAGAATCAGAGTCTTCACGTCATCTAATATGGCTCTTGCCACACTTGTCAGTATATTTCGCTGAGAGTGAGGAGCCAGACTTGAGATCAGGGTACCAGACCCAACGCTATAGATGGTACCTAAAAAGGACAATAAACATGTATCACTCAATAATAGGAACATTGAAGGACTGCAGGCTCTGTGCTAAATTATGAATCTAAGATCTATGGTCATATGCTGACCAGGACCTAGCTCCTGAGACCCTGATGTGGTCAAAATGTGTATAGTTCTCATCTGATTGTCTCCCTTTTGATTGGTTCCATGTGAGCCATAATCACATCTTGATCTTAGGCCATGTGCAATATCGATGGCTTGTCCATCAAGTTTAGTGTCTGATTCTGTTTCATCTGGTCTGTGTGAGATTTGGTACTCATCACTACTATCTTCTGATAGATACCCTGTTTGGGTATTTGGTTGATCATTGTATTCAGTTTTGGGTTCTATATATGCCTTGATCAGCAATGTGCCTTTTGTGACTGTTATGGTGCTCTTCCTACTATGCTTGCAATCAGCAATGGAGAAGAATCCTGAGGTGATGATGTGTCCTGAGATTCATTTTCATGCATTCTGGATCTCCCTTTTATGGATCCCATAGTACTGGGTTGCACATCATGTCTACCTCCATATAGATTAGTAACTCAGGGTGCTGGCTAACTGCAGGTATTGGCCTGTTACTTATTCATAATGTAATAGGTTAGTTAGAGTAAGGTAAATTAGGATTCAGGATGGAGTAAAATTGTAAGTATCGGAAGCACAGTTTGGTGAAGATTAGTAGTTTGTATATCTTTCTTGTGTTATATACAATACATCAGGTCTTATACATAAGATGCAGGGAGTGGGGGGGGCATGCAGGATGAGTGACTATCACTCATTATTGAAGCAAAAGATTTCCCTGCAAAATGGCATTATCAGAGTGTTCAACATTATGTTCATAATAATCTAATGACTCTTAACTACAATTGGACTCTAGACTCTAGTATGAAAGATTTAGACAAAATGAGGGTATTGCTAGAGTAGGTAGCTTAATAAAATCTAACCACAAACAGTATCTTCTACTGATACTATTGATACTATGGTATACTCGGGTTGCCTAACAAGCACTAAAAGTATCTGAAATCATCACCTGGCATCGAGTCAACACAACTGAACACCTGAGTGGCTAAATTCAAGCAATCCAACCTACTCACATATGTATATTTGTGATGAGATAGACACAGGTTGTATTGTGGCCATTCTTGACCACCTTCAAACCCTAGTCTATCTCAATACTAACATCGACACCTTAGTAAATAATCTACTCAGATGGTCAGCCAATGCTAGGTGACACACTGGATGCTAAAGCAAGGGAGCTGAATGCAATTACTATTATCACATACTATAATCTCCTGCACTGTATGAGGTACTTGAGATTGAAATGGCAAGCAATGAGATACACGAAAGCAAGGTCATCAACTGGTATCATTACTATCATATACCAGGCACTTGAGACTGAAACATCTAGTAATAGGAGATACTAGAGGCATCATTTGGTATCATGAGAGGCTAATAAGTACAGGCTAAGAACAACTAGCTAAACCTAGTAAATAAATCCCAAAATTGGAAACAAAAATAAAACTAAACTTTTGAAATCAGGTAGCCAAAAAAAGTAAAACACTAAGAAAATTCTACCTAAGCAAAAATATAATCAGCAGTGGGGGAAAATTATTTCATATATATAAAATAGTATCATGATATGTAGAGACATTTTATAGTGACATATACAGTTACTAGTCAGAAGTGTTTGTGATCTGAGACATGTGTTTAATTCCGATTGCGCCATAGTAGGGCTAGTAGTGGGGTAGTGGGGTTGTGGTGTCAACAGCAACAAGGATGTGTGCACACAAGTGAATGAGCAAAGGAATGAACGGGCAAGCCAACCACCAAACAACCCATGGTAAATTTAATTATAGAAATTTGAAATAAAGAACCTTGATACAATCTAATACTTTGTATAGCCTCCGCTTGCTTCCAAAACTGCAGCCACTCTACTAGGCATGGATTTCCACAACTTCTCCAAAAACTCGTCAGGAATTGTCTCCCAAACTAAGGGTAAGACCTGGGTCAATCTCTTCTTTACAGCTTCCTTTCCTCCTGGGGTATCTGCAATCCTAGGGTACTGCTCATGCAATTGCTTTTTAAGCTCAACCTATGCATGCTCAATAGGATTTAAATCAGGGGAGTAGGGGGGGTGTTCCTTCACTTCAATACAGTTTCTCTCCAACCAATCCATAACACTATAAGCTTTGTGAACAGGAGAATTATCCTGCTGAAAGAGGATATCTTGCATACCAAAGGAGATCATTTGATGAATAACAGGAAAAGATGTCTTCTCAAGAGCCTAACATACCTGGTCTTGTTGACATTTTGGGTAATAGGAACCAAAGGGGCTTTTCTCTTACCCCAAAAGCAGCCCCAAACCATGAGAGAAATTCCCTTATCCTTCTCCTTTGGATGAATACAATCAGCTAGCCACTTCTCTCCAGGTTCTCTAAAAACCCATTGCTGCCTTGGATCCTTGGATTTCTCCATACTGCACTCATCACTCCAAATAGCTGCTTCAAAATCCTCTACTGTTCAATCCTTATGAACTGTAGCCCATTTCAATCTCTTTGCCACATGCTCAGGCTTGAGCTTGGGTCTTGATTTGACTAGTCATTTCTTGACATTGGCCTCTCTGAGTATTCTATCCACTATTTTATATACAGTTTATTTATTAGTCAATCATGTCCTATCACTCAGAGTAGTACCAGTGTAGGGGGCTTTACCAGTAGAAAGTGATATACCAGGTGCAGATCTATCTCTGAAATCAGATGTGGTCATTTTCCCGTTGGATTTGGATGCCCGGATAATTGTGCAACATTGCTGATGGCTAAGAACAGGGGTGTGACCAGGGTGAGGGATGTTTTCCACTGACTGGCGCTCACATACCCAGATAAGGAAGCTTTTAACTGTTGTCCAAGGCCAGCCAATGAGTTGAGCAACAAGGGCAATATTCTGGAGCCAATAGAAAAAGGCAATAATCATGCCTTTTTCCACATTCAACATCTCTCTTCATGAGGTTTTAGGAGTTCTTTTTTTTTTTGGTACTGAGTGCTTTGTATATCCAGATTGGTAAACTATAATTAAAAGATAAAGGTGTGGTAGTCATGGCTGGAGTATAAATTGTTTGGGTAGGTTATGATCATAATGGTAATACCATTCACATTCATGGTCGCGATCTGGCATTTTTGGCAAGGTAGCTTAGTAAGCCAAAAAAACATGTTTCATGAACACTTCTGACTAGTGGCTGGATGTACAGCTATCAAGATTGATCACCATAGAAATATATATCACCATACAATGTCTCTAAATATCACAATACTATTTTATATTGGTAAATAAAATAGTATCATAATAACAGTATGATCAAAAGCGAATTTTATTTCAATATTGAAAAGATATTTCTATACCTATCATGGTATAGGAATGTCTTTTCAATATACAACTAAAATCTGCTTTTCACCATACTAGTTTGGTGACACCTGGGATGTCGTGATGCTCTGCAGCCAAGAGGCATCCATCATAGAGAAATATACATTATCAATGCCTCTTGGTATTGGAACTACAGTCCAGGCAAAGCAGAATTTGTTTCTATATCGAAAATAGATTCCTATACCAGAATAGGTATTGAAATATCTGCTGAATATAGAAATAAATTGAACTTTTCACCATACCAGTGTCATGATGCTTGGGACATCATCTGGCTCTGCTGCTAACAGGTGTTAATAACACAGGAATATGTGTTATCGAAGCCTCTTAGTATCATAACACAAGCACAGCCTAAAGCCCATTTTGTTTCTATATTGCAAAGACATTTGTATCCATATCATGATATAGAAATATCTATTCAATATACAACTAAAATCGGCTTTTCACTGTACTGTTGGTGTGGCACTAGAGGCATTGTGCAGCGATGCTGCTAAGAGATATCGATAGTCTAGAAATATATGTTATCGACACCTATTAGTATCACAATAGCAGTACAACCAAAAGGCAAATTTATTTGTATATTGAAAGGATATTTGTATACATATCATCCTATACAAATATCTTTTCAATATACAAATGAAATGGGCTTTTCACTACACAGTTGTGGCAACACTAGTACCATCATCCAGCAATGCTGCCAAGAGGTGTAGATAATGCAGAAATATATGTTATCAACACCACTGTGTATCATCACAATAGTATAGCCAGCAGGTGATTTTATTTGTATATTGAAAGAATATTTGTATTCCATGATAGGTTTAGAAATATCTTTTAAATATGCAAGTAAAATCAGCTTTTTGCTGTACTGTTGTCGGGATGCTGGGGATGTCTTGCTGCTTATATATTTTCATAAAATAGGCTTTTACACTGCACTTGTGACCACTTAATGTTACATCACTAGTGCAGCTTAAAAGCTTATTTTGTGAAAGGTAGTGACAAGTTAGACTTTGTGGATATTATAATTCATATTCAAATATATTATATATACAGAAGAATAGATGCTTATACCCCATATGTGCATTTTTTAGTTTGTTTGTACATCCCATTGTACACCTAAACAATGCTCAGATATCATCAGATGTGCAAGCATTGTTTGCAGGTACAATAGTGTGTACAAATAAACCAGTAAAGGTATATGCATCACTTCTTATATAGTCTGTGCACGTGAGGTGTACATGTGAGGTGGGCACCTCATGTGTGTAGAGTATATAAACCTAGCCCTTCCTCCTACTTTTTCTCCTACCTTCATTTCCTCCTTTGCTTCTCTTCTCTCCCCCATAGAGGAAGATAAGAAGAAGACCTCTTCACTGCGGTTTTACCTGGCTGCATACACAAACTTGACTAATAATATCAAGTTGCTTGATTATCAGCATATTCCTGTTCCTAATGGTTAGCCTACTCTTCTCGCAGAAGATTAATTCTCTGCATACAAATGGAAAGAGGTACATTTCCAGCACATGATATTACACCATAGACCATAACAGGAGACTGCACTGGTATTGTTCTGCCTCTGGATATATCTATAAATCATCCTTTTAAGGATAGATTCAAGGTTAGTCATTGATCTACAAATTTCAGTGAGTGGGCTGGGGGGGAGAACATATCTCATAAGAATACAAATTTCTAATACCTATAATGATAGATCAGCAGCTAGAAGAAATTGAAGAAGAGAACATGACTTTGATGGCAGCAGGTAAACTTACAAATAGTATAATAGGTCAGCAGTTTGTGGCCATTACCTGGATAGTTGTTGAGGTCTGTGAAAGTTATTCTACCCAATGAGTAGAGGTGATTCAGTAGGCCTTCCAGGTAGTAGGTCTTGAACTACCAATTGATAGTATTGAGAATAGTAAGTTAGCTAAAAAAGGATTAGTAAACAAATATCTTGAGAAGGGGTTAAAGGAAAACGGAGAAAGGGAAGCAGAGGAAGATAAGAGTATTGATGTTGAGGAGGTGGAAGATTTTGAAGATGCAGAGGAGCTAAAATTTCACTTTGATTAACCATAATGCAATAATAAGACCTATATTGACAGATCCAGAAGAAGGTACCTTGGTAGAACATACCTTAAATTAACTTCTTTGTATGGTATCTATTATTCAAGTTTGTGGGGTACCTTAGTTAACCTTTCATTCTTGAAATTATTTTATTTTTCTGGAATAATACAATGATTCTTACCAAACATTCCAAGCAAGTCCTCTGACAGTTGCCTTAGCTATTGAGATCAAACTCATTAATTCCATGTCTCATTGACACCCAGTACACCTATGGGTCTCCCTATTTGTGACTACCAATATGTAATTTTAATTAGTATGTGTTCTAGAAATGCAATTGCAACTGAGAATTGAGTATACCTGAAGGAAGATATGAATGACACAATGGTGAGCTATTGGTCAGCTGATATATTATTGTACTAAGTTGTGAGTCTGTTAAAGTGCAACCTAATGCTTTATTGGCCAATATTTTCAAGCTGTACAGAGGAGTATTGGGGGTGGTAAAGGGGTAGAAAAGAGTATAGAAGTTGCAGGTATAAGGGGTAGAAGGTAGTATAGGTAGAGAAAGAATGTGAGGGGGCAGGAAAGGGGTAGGCTATGATGATAGAAGTATCTATTGGAGAGAGCAAAGTATGGGAAAGGATAAAAGATATATGGGTTTAGTATAAGAGAAAAGAGGAGAGTGATTGTATGAAGGAAAGCAGTAAATAGGTAGGAAGGAGGGATGGTTGTTTGTTGTTGGTTGATTGATTTTGATGAAAAGAAGAAAAAGATGAATGAACAGGAGAGAAAGGATGAATAAAAAATTGTGAGTACTGGTGAAGTGGAGAAGAAAGAGAAGGAAGAGGTAGAGGTTGAATGCATAGAATAGAATTGTAGGAGTGCCAAGAAAACAATATTTTTGCTTTTCTCCTGATCTGTTTTCATTTTTCTTTCATGCTTATTCTGTTCTCTATTTTCTTTTTCTTTTTATCCCTCCTGTTATATCACAGAGTATTTGTTTCTTTATTTGATTCTGCAGTTTCCTTGCCTTGACTTTTTAATTCATTAATGTCTTATTTGCTCTTTTGTTCACTTTTCTGTAATTCCTTTCTCATGGGGTGACAATGGTTGCTGTACGACTTGGTTTTTATTTTACTTCTTTTCTTATGTTCCCTTTCTTTTTTCTTTTTCTATTTTCCTTTTCCCTTTTCCTCTTTATTTTTTCTTCGTTTTTATTCTTATTTTTACATTTTTTTATTTCTCTTTATTTTCTGTTAAGTGTTTTTTGCTGGTGTATTGCAATTATATCATTTTGGGGGTTACAACAGTTGCCAAGTCCTGTGATTTTCATTTTATTTCCTTCCTTGTTGTGCCCTACTTTCTCCATGTTTGCCTTTTTCCACTATCTGTTTCCCTCCATTCTTCTTATTTATTCTTCTTTTCTTCTTTTCTTCTTTTCTTCTTTTCTTCTTTTCTTCTTTTTCTATATTTTTTTTATTTTTTATTGTTCAATTTTTATATTTTCAGTTATTTTATTTTATTTGTGTTCATTGTATTTTATTTTATTTTCTTTATTTTCTTTCTTTTCTCTTTCTTTCTTCTTTCTTAGCATCAATTAATTACATGGTTTGATGGGGACAACCGTTGCTCCACCTCTTATCTGATCATACTTTGAGATGATCCAGATCGCACATGAGATCGGCTGATAAGATTAGCTTTTCAGTACATATTAGACTAGCTGCCCTCCCCCCTACGGACGGCTCATCTCTTCTTATTATTTGGGTAATTTCTGTAGTATGAGCAGTGTGAAAGTCAAAATTACAAGTTATAGGAAGAGGGGATAGAACATATAATGTATTGGAGGTTGTAGGATGAGATGATAGTAGGTATAAGATATTAGATGTTTGAGGAAGAGGGGATAGGATGCATAAAATATTCAGAGTTATACAAAGAGGTGTTAAGAGATTAAGAAATAGAGATACATGGTAAAATACAAATTATAAGAGATAAATGTACCATTAACAGTAAGCTGTACCAGATCCAGTTCCTTGGTTGAGTATATATTATATGTGTAAGATATAATTATGAACCAGGCCTGAAGTCCAAATGGAGATTAGTATTTCTTTGGCACCTCAGAGAAGTCCCAGAAGAAATACAGTGTTTGATCTTACTGAAGGAGTATTACTGAATGGCAATGAAGTAAATCCATCCAGAGATATTACTCTAAACAGTACTACATAGAGCAAGCAAAAGGAAACTAAACAAGAACATGGAAAAATTATGATACAACAAAATAAAATAGCTTCAGAACTTGGAAAATCATGATAAGGCAGAGAAGCAAACCCACAAAGAAGCAAACCCACAAATGTGCAAAGAAGCAAAAGTGCAAAGAACCAAAAGTGCAAAGAACTCAAAGCACAAAGAAGCAAACCTACAAAAAAGTAAACTTACAAAAAAAGTAAACTTGCAAAGAGACATATGTGCAAAGAAGCAAACAAGCCAAGGAGCAAACCCACAAAGAAACAAATGTACAAAGAAGTAAATGCAAAAGGAAGTAAAGTAAAAAAGAAGCAAACACAAAAAAGAAGCAAAAATGAAAAGAAGCAAACATGAAAAGAAGCAAAGGTGAAAAGAAGCAAAGGCACAAAGAAGCCAACTTACAAAGAAGCAATAGCACAAAGAAGCAAAGATGCAAAGAAGCAAATAGGCCAAGAAGCAAACCAGCAAAGAGACAAATGTGAAAAGAAGGAAACGGGCAAAGAAGCAAACATGCAAGGAAACCAACATATAAAGAAGCCAATATACAAAGAAGGATAGGACAAAGAAGGATAGGTGCAAAGAAGGAATGGCGCAAAGAAGCAAACAGGTAAAGAAGCAAGAAAGTAAAAGGCAAATGGGCAAAGATGCAAACGTGCAAAGAAGTAAAGGCGCAAAGAAGTAAAGGCGCAAAGAAGTAAAGTCGCAAAGAAGCAAATTCGCAAAGAAGCAAACCCGCAAAGAAAAAGAAAACCAAAATCCCAACAAAACCATGGTAAAAATCTCAAGTACCTTCAGAATTATAGCATCATCACAAGGCTTAGATGTGAACCAGAATAGCAAGAAACCCCGCCAGAACAGTGACAATCCGAGTTGCCTTCAGAAAAAGTATCATCATAAGGCACTGAATTTGATACTGTAGAGT
>ML120533.1:139724-183848 GCA_003788595.2 Choiromyces venosus 120613-1 | reverse complement strand
TTTCTTCCCAAATCGTCCCATTACCTATCAGCCATAATATTTAACTGCTAATGTACAAGGTAATAACTTGCTCAAAACTTAACCAAATTCCTCCGAGTCACTTCCCATGAGTCGCCAAAGGTGCCCTCTCATATATCCTACGGACAGCATCCGGTCGGACGGACGGCGACGACGTATATGGTGTTATGCTGAAGGTGCCATTTATTGTGGCTAAAGTGTTGGGACGCAACTCGACCGTAATACCGTAATGACGCCCGGTCCCTACATGGGGGCTGCAGGGGTATGGTAGAAATAATCTTATGTAAAGGCCGGGTAACTTTGGCCCTTTTTTTCCATATGCCTAACAGAAAGTTACTAGTAAATTTATGTTACGAAGACTAAAGTTCAAGAGGTAGAAAGAAAGTCAAACAAATAAAATCCCTAGGACAAGGAAATAATCTTGTTACGTGACAGACAAAATCACACTACAAACAGATGACACTGCAACGATAATAGGTTGAATTTTGCTGTGAACAAACGATATGCACATAGGTGAATTTTATGCTGCACTGTTTACAAGAAAATATATCCTCTCTTGCAGTGGTTATGTCTCCTCAAGGATAAAAAAGAGAAAAGGAAAAAGGTGTGCTTTAAACGGTACCAGGTATGGTGAAAAAGGGAAAGGGGTAATTGCCAAAGCATTTTCCACAAAACATGAATGTCACACCAACATAAACCAACCTCCACAGTACCCTGCACACACACCATATTCTCACCTTATTGTGTGCCACCTACCGCCGTATCTCCCCTATCATAGTCTCTACTGCCACTTTCATCTGCACCCCTGCTCCCATGCTGTACCTTGAAAGGCCCATCAACAGCCATTGAATGAATTGTCGCCTCTGTGAGAACTAGTCGGAACTGGTTGATCTTCAGGTCCCTTGCCCCTGGCTTAACATCTACAGCTTCTGGCACACTCTGAGCCCTTGAGTATTCGCTTATGTGGTCTTCTGGGATAACGAAAACCATTTGTATATTTTTGATAGTATCCAGCAATGATTGGTAAAGGCTCTTCACCTGATATAGTTTGACAGGATGACTCTTGGTGATGGTGATTTGCAATAGAATCAATATGTTCAAAGCACTAAACACAAGTCTATCAACCGATTCGAAGTTGGTGTTATAAGGGAGGAAATATTTTCCGATCGCATCTTGTTCGATCCCCTGGCCACCCATGACTTGAACCTTTCTGGCTAAGTCTTTGGCATCCATGAAATAATTGAGGGATTCGGACCGATTTGTCGTGAATGTGAGGTGGGGGTTGTCGTTCTTGACCGGAAGTTTATCAGCCTCAAAAGATCTGCCCTTTCTGAACCAGTCATGGGCATATCCCTCGAAAAACCAGCCAGCCTTACTTCTGAGGTGATCTTGGCCGGTGAGCTGTTTGTAGAGCGTGAAACAATTTAGCCGTGACTTCATCTGTGTCTACTCGAAGACCCTGTGAGCAATCCATCTCATAGTGATTCGCACTTCATATGATCACCCATTATCGCTAGGATCTATAATAGCTATTCTGTGCAAAGCCTCCTGATGTACAGTACCCTCTACTATTAGGTTACCCTCCTGCAGAATGAATGTATCTATTTTGTGATCGATGTGGCTAAGGTAGGTTTTGAGGTCACGATTATAGGCATTGTCATTCCTCATAGGGATTGACTCTAAGCAGGTCCTGGGAATGGGGCCCAAACATGTGAAGGTTGTGAAGAGCATTGCCATTTGGCATACAGTAGGGGGCTCGGGCTTTGCTAGACTATTACGAGACAGTTTGGTCAACTGATGTCTTGCTTAGCAGGAAGAAGGGACTAGTACCTGAAAGCAGCTACAATCTCACCCCATCCCCAGTTGCTCATATAACGTGACCCAAAATTCCTATCCTTCTCCTACTGCCGTGACTTGTGTACCTTCTTTGGCGAGGCCACTTGCATCACAAACCAACTGTGGCACTTCATATTCCATCCTGCATTTTCAAGCTTCTCGTCTGTCAGGATCCAAAGCGCCTTTTTTTGATTCTTGGGGAGGTCGAATAGGGAATAGGCATCGGTCTTGCTGCCTTTGGAATCACTATCAAACAAATAGCAAAGGCAGTCATTACAGCGAAAAATAGTTGGTTGACCTTCCAGAATCTTGAGCACCAGGAAGTAAGAAAGAAAAAAAGATTTTCCTTTCCATTAGTCAGAAGGTGGGTCTAGAAAAGGACTAACGCAAATACTACACACCTGAACTGAGTTGACCAGCTATTTGGTAATCTAGATTCAACCCCATCACTGGCATCTTAGTCTCGGGGTTGACGTTTGTCCATTTTTTCGACATGATCATCAATAGTTCACATTTGATTGTCTCAAACTCTTGACGTACAAGAAGTTGATTCGTTCCACAAGGAAGATTCGACATAACCTCGAGCACATTGAACACTTGCTCCTCCTTTCCTTCTTTGAATTCCGGATCTGGAAAGGCTTCATCTCCTATCTTCTTAAGGTCGACCATATATCCTGGACAGAGGCCGTATTATGGCTTGGGAATGGAGAATGTGTGAGGTTTGATGACACTTAGCTGTTTTCCCCACAATTCATCATAGAGGTCCTGCATGGTATCAAATGTACGAAGGCTATTGAACCTGTGGTGATGGTAGAAGTTTGGTTTGTGATGGTGGTGAAAAGAATCACTCAGCTGTGTTGCTGGTTGGAGGTGTATAATAAAAAAGTATTTTTCTATGGATGGTTGCTAGTTAAGCGCTTAATTAACAAAACTGCTACTTGTATAAGAGGGTAACCCTATTTACCCAACCGGCCACACGCCAAGATGCACGCAGGTGCACCAATCCCTAATCGTGCCAAGGTTACGATGTGTAGCTGCAACCCTCGCATGTTTGCTGGCTCACAACTGGGGGCACTCCTTCAGAGTACCTGACAGCTCAATGTAACTTTGTGGCTCAACATCACTTTGTGGCTCAACACAGCCTTTTTTTTTGTAATATAATATTTTAAAGTAAGATTTTTATTTTACATAAGTTTCCGTAACCTTGCTTGTTGCTTAATGCCAGTAACTATTAGATTAGATATTTTCTTTTTATATGTTCGTACAGTATGTCTGACCTTTGCTTGATCTTTGATCTCATTCAGGAAAGGCTTAAGTGCTGCTTGATCTGCCTTCTTTTTAGCATTCTGAGCCCTGTGTAACTGTATTTCTGATTTATCTACCTCTGCATCCTCCCTCTTTTTCACCATTTGACATGTATCAGAGGCATATCAGACACCTACTTTTTGGACCTGCCTCCTGCTTTGTACTCTCTGTCATGTATTTCTTGCTTCCTCAGCTGCTCAAGTATGTTCCATATATTCTATGGACAATGCACATGACTGTGCCAAAGTCAAACCACCTTGTAGTACAAGCATCAGTCTTTGTTAAAAGCCTGGTGAGAGATCCCTGGCCTCATTTAGTAATTGTTCACCTTGGGTCTTCAGACTAGCAATAGTAAGAGAAATGCTAGAGGAAGGTGAAGATCCAGAAGAAGGATTTGGTATTTGTGAGGAAGTAACAGCTGCTTCCTACAATTTGGATATTACAATAACAGGATTGTAGGGAATCAGGCCAGTAGTATGGAAGGCTGATTGAATTGTCAAGGGCTTGAAGGTTTGCTGCCTGATGGTATTAATAGTATCCAAAAATTTGGATTTGTTAAAGTTTCCACAGCCAGTATGGGTAGCAGCTTCCACTGCCTCAGCATGGTAATACTTATATGGCTGAAATATGAGAACATCCAAGGGTTGAAAAAGATGGCTTGAATGGGGAGGAAGGCAGAACACAATAATCTTACGCTCATCACAGTAGTCGAGAAATTGCTTTGTGTAGTGTGAGCTGAAACCATCAAGGAATAGGAGTTGATGCATGCTATCCTGTCATTTAACTGAAAACTGATTGAAATGGACAAGCCACTTCATCATCAATTCATCATTGCTATAGCCTGTTTCTGATGTACCAACTAGATAGTCCCCTGGGATTCTTGTTATGGTATACCATGATTCCTTATGAATACTTGCAGGAATGATAATCATTGGTAGAAGAACAGCTCCATCACCACTAATAGTTTCACACACACTGACTAGCTCATGGTTGGTTGAACTTCCAAGGAAAGACTGCTAGCTTGGCTCCCGTATAATGATCCATTGGTCATGACTAACCCCAATATAGAAGCCAATCTTATCAAAGTTATACTGGTTGCAGTGCTGAATATTAAACTTTTCACAAACTGTGATATACTTCTTGAACTAGGAATGAATATCATCTGACTGGTGAGCATTCTTGTGATCTGCATCGAGTGTCTTTTGCTTGCGAATAAAGTACTTGTCATGATGAGAGAGAAAGCATTGAGCCTACTGATTAATAACAACTGGTGCTAGTCTAAGACCAGTATGAGTATATTGCAGAATTGCATTTGCACAGCTATTCAGCATTGGTAGGCAAGCACTGGTACACACAGAATCAAGTTGGTCTAGGTACTGGCAAACAGCTAGCTCCTGGTCTGCAGATGACTTATGGTTTACTCCAGGCTTTGATTGTCATGACTGTTGACCTTGTACTCATATCCAGAGATGTGATTCCTTTATTTCATATATGCAAGCAATGGTAGTAACATTCGAATACTCCTATTGGGTTGACTGTATTGATTCAAGAGCAGCCTAAATATGAACTTTAACATCTGCATATGGCTCCACTTGCTGACTTGGAACAATAAAAGTTGGTACTCATGGTATAATTGATATCTCTGGTGTGGGGGGTTGATGATAATAGGACTTAGAGCTTATTCTGCAAATTTTTCTTTATTATAGGATATTAACTTAAAGATGTTAGTTTATGATTCATGTTGATAGCATTTAATCTAGATTAATTAAAACATTATCATATATTATAAACTCTGGTTAAATTTGCCTTAACAGAAACTAGCCACAAAGTGATGTTGAGTCAAAAAGTTACATTGAACCATAAAGTTACATTGAGCTGTCAGGCACTCTGAAGGAGTACCCCCGGTTGTGAGCCAGTGAACATGTGGGGGTTGCGGCCACATGCCGCAACCTTAGCACAATTACTTGTAATATTAAAGTGTTTTTAAAAAGGACTGCTATCGCATACCACTAAAAATCAACTCAGAGCCTCAGAATATTGGCGGTATGCAATAGCAGTCCTTTTTAAAATGCTTCAATATTATGAGTACATACTTAATCTAGGCACTAACCCATAGCGGATGCAGGACTGCTAGGAGTGTATATTGTATTTTCAGTTTTTGGCCTTGTTAGAGTTGATGGAATGTTAGTAGGTTCCCATCCTACTGGTATTTCGCTTTGTTTTGAGTTGATAACTTATTGCCTGCTGTTCTTCTGTTTTGTCCCTGTTTTTTCCTCATCCTCGCTCCTCCACCCAGGTTGAAAACCGTCTCCACACATCCAACTAATCTAAGAACACTTTTTAGTCATCAAAGGGTAGTACATAATAGACAACCACAAGCTGTTTAGAAAGAAATACAGTTTCGTCATTCATGCCTTTGATCTATATATTACTGTACTCTGATAAGTCAATGTCATGTCTGGATCATCTGATAAAGGGTAGTTGCTATGACAAATGAAGTCAAGATGTAAATCAAAGTTGGGAAGAAAAAAATAAGACTCAAAGGGTGATACATAAAAATACGCAATAGAGAACAAAAAGAAGAGAATAAAGAGAGATAAAAAGAAACAAATGGAAGGAAGAAAAATAGGAAAAGAGCAAGAAGGGAAAAAGGTGAAAAAAAAAGTAAAAACAGAGAATAAAAAAGAAAGAAATAAGGAGGTGAAAGAGTAAAGATAAGTAATGAGTGAAGGGAAAAAAATATAGGCAAACAAAGTAGAGGTGACAAGGAAAGATGAGGGGGCAGGAAAAAACAAAATGAGAGGAGAAAGGAAAAAAAATGATAAAGAAAAGTAAGAAAGAAAAGGGAGAAATGAAGAAGGAAAAAAGAAGATGAAGTAAATGAATAAAACTAATTACCCACTAAAAGAAATCAAAGTAGCATACCTAATAAGTATTCAGAAGTTATTGTACTTAATTCTCTCCATTACCATACATTTTTTAATCTTTATATTTGCCAGTATTTTGACTACTACTATAATTGATAGCATAATAACATTCTCATATCTTTATTTCTCCTATCCCTTAATATTCACAATTCTTCACATAACTAAATACTAATTGTAACAACTACATTTAATTAAAAATATTATAAAAGTAAATAGGATTCTGGGATGATTAACAGTAATTTAGATATTGCATTGGAAAGATTAGGGCTAATTATGTACCCTTACAGAGTTGGAGTAAGGTTATTTTGTTAAGACTTAGCTTTATTTTGTGATGATGAACAATGGTTTGGATATTGCATTTGAAAGATTAGTGCTAATTATGTAGCTCTAGAGAGTTGGGGTAAGGTTGTCTTGTTGAGACTTGGTTTTATTTTGTGGGTTCTGGAACTGTAGATTCCTATATAAGAACCAACCACACTTGATTTTTACCCAGAAACTAGTAAAGAACACCTCATACAGTATCAACAAGAAATACAATTATTTGTTACACTTTCAACCCACAATTCTCCACTTACTATTTATTCTACTCTGGCAGAGTGAACCTTCTCCAGCACCTGCATTCTCAGCCAGCACTGATTCTTGACCTTTCAATACAATTTTTTAATTATTTTATCCTAATAAACTGATAGCTTGAAGTTCTATATTGTAAGTGATATGTTTGTGTCTTGCAATTTAATAAAGCTATTAATCTTCAGAATGATTTTTGAGTAAAATAACTAACTAGAAGAGACAACAGATATATCAAAAAATGGATGAATTAATGCAAAGATGCTCATAATAGCATGTCATTAAGTTACTGGTGGAGTATAATAGGGATAATGTAGGGGTCCCAAGAAAGACTTGCCGAAACTGCTTGGTACAACTTACCCTTTCTCTCCTTGAATTCATTTGTGCAAATGCTCTCTATTGTAATAATTTTATTTCAATTTAGATGTGATATACTAATGATTCTTGTATGAGAAAGCCTAGGCTATATTGCTTTTTTCTCCTTGCATCAAACCTTATCACACATCTAGACCTCTTGCACTATTGAAGATAACTCCTTGCATTTCTCTCGCTCTTCTTTCCTTTGTTAATGTTATTGTTCGCTCGACCTTTTTGTCTCGCTCCCAACAGTAGATAGTCAGGGTCTTTCACTCTTCCCTTTGAGATAGTTAAGCATTCTCGTTTCTCAAGCAATCAATCACTTCTTCGTATCATCGTTCCATTCCAATATTCTCACAACACATCCCCTCTTCTAGTAAATACAGAGCTCCGCTTTGGTAGATGATCCTGAAGCAAGCCTTGCCATTGAGCATGGTGTTTTCGGGTGGGGCTAGCCATCCCATTCAGATATTTTAGAGCAATGCTTTTCTCTTGCGGCTGCCACCACTAACTAGTCATCCCTTGAACCGTCCCGGTTTTCACACACTCTGAGTACGAAAGACGGAGATTTTAGTACGAAAATTCAATGATAAATAGGAAAAGGCCATAAATCCCATGTGTGACCTGGCCAATAAATCTATGAAGAGGGTCTGTCACAGTATTGGGGGGGGGACCTTTAGGTTGTTTTGCCACTTGTATTTTTGCACCCCACAAGTTAGCAACGCTGCTAGTTCAAGTGCTTGAAAGCGTACGAAGGGATTCCAAAAAGTCTCCGGGAATGACTCAGAGGATATCCGCAAATGAGATAAAAATTACATCATTTCAAGTTACGTAACTTGTAAACAATTTTTCTAAAAATGAAAAAAAAAAAACCCAATTTTGCTCTTGCTTTTAACTTCCCTGACGTTGAACTGCTGCCTCTGTTCCTAGGATTTTGTGGGCATCCCCCTTGGGCAGGGATGGACACATACGCTCAGCCTGTTGCGCCTGGAGTTCACTGAACTGAAACCGAACTGGTTTGAAAGCACAGAAGGCGTGCGGACAAAAGTATCTGTTAACCGGAGGACTATTTGTTATATGGGCCTTCCTATATCTACGGGCACAAAAAAAAAAAAAAAAAAAAAAAAAAGAATTAGACTACTAAGTTAGCTAGTTCGATCATCAAGTCATTTGATGCTCTCCCTTACATTTTCACTCCCTATCCTGTAGTCTTACTTGTGTACATGCCCTTCATATTACAGTAAATACCACCTCATCCCTCGACATGTACTCGAGTACAGCTGTTATTCCAGGCCTTCGTATAGTGGATATACTCGAGTATCACTGGATACGAGCATGAAAGAGCTAGCAAGGACGAAAAAGTAATTGGTTGATTGTTACTGAGGAGAACAAAGGAGAAGAAAGTGAGAAGGAGAATAAAAGGGGAAGCCTAAGTGACAGGACGTGGGAGCAAATACAGGAGGGTAACTTTGATGTAAGGTGGCATAAGAGAGGTACGACGATATTTTGTGTTGGACACACAATCACTATTTCTAATAAGGCCAGCCAAATAAGAATTGAGTAAATTATCCCCGGGCTGGAGGGTGTACTTTAGTAGTCAACAATACAACAGTTACAGAATGTTTCCACGGGGGTGTGTAATGTATGCAAAGGGGGTTGTTATTAGAGGGCGAAGGTTGAGGTATCATACCGGAAATGACTGAGCATCATATTGCATCACTCACATTACTTTCAAAACCCAATCCTCTTACATTAGGACACGGAGAAGCTGAGCCTTGTTTTCCATAATTCGAAAACGTATTCAACTCGCGCCACCCGGTTTGGACGCTGCATAGGACATATGCCCCGGACGAGATTATGCTCCATTTCAAACATTTCTTGCGATACTGCTCTAGTACAGACTTATCAGGATCCGAGCTTATGACAGTCCCCATCTCCCATCCTTACTCACATATCACAATAGACCATTTACCAAAAAGCCACCCAGCATCAAAGCTAAATATCAAAAACTTATAAGATAATTATTTATTAATATTATAGCGAGACGCAATTGATAGTCTATCTATATGCATGTATGATATTATTCTACAAAGAAGGTCCCAGTGCGGATGGCCACAGTTTGAAATACGAAAATTGAGCAATTGTAAACTTTCATAATAATATAAGAATACGAATGGAATGGAATAGCATAAATCCGTTAATCCAAGCCCTTAATATCCATAAACTCCTCTGCCGTCGCCGGAGAAGACCTCCACCTTCTAGATCTTAATCCCGTCGACCCCCCTCCTCCCATACCCGTTCTAAGTACCCCCTTCAATATATATATTAGTTGCCCGAAGAGCCGGCGGAGCGCAAGGGGTTTGCCCAGTTCCGTAGTGGTGTAGGTTAGCTTTTAGCTGATGTTTTAGATTTAGTGTCTAGTGATCCGACGATTAGGCAGATAGTAGACCAGGAAGAGGAGAGGGGTGTTGAGTGCTCGAAGAATGTAACAAAACTGCCGACATGAAGACCACAACCTCACTCCTAGTCCCCCTCACAACCTTTCCTCAACAACTCCACGTGCATCCAGCCTCCAAATCCAGCTTCTTCCCCTCGTTCACAATCAATGTACCCCGCCAATTGCTACGTTGGTACCCCCCCCCTCCCCACACACCCTCTTCCTCCTGCCCATACCCCCTTCACGCTTCGCCTGCACCAGCAGCTGGTCCAGGACTGGACCCCAGAACAACATTGCCTTCTCGCTCCCCGTCGGCGAGTAGCAAATTGGGCTCTTGCTGCGGGAGATCATGGTTATCATGCTCATCGGCACTTCCCTCAGGAGTGCGTACCCGTGCGCCCGCACGTTTCCGCGGAGCCCTCTTTTTCTTCGACGTCGTCGCAGGAGGACTTGCAGCTAGCGTTAAATAGGTCGAGCCGAATCGGGAGGTGTCTGGAGGAGGAGGATCGGCCTGCGATGGTGCTTTTGCTACAGGTGATGGGTTTAGTTTATCCGCTTTCTGTCGACGGTATCCCTCAGTAGCAAATGCTTTCCGCAGGGTTTTTTCACCAGCTTTGACGCCACAGATATCAGCGATATCTTTGAACGACATTTGGCGGTGTTCGTCGTCCTGTGTCGCTGTGAAGACAAGGCGCTTTCTCGTGGGCGTGTCGATCGCCAAAGGTCGACCTTTTCTCTTCTTCGGGGTTGCTGGCCCACGGCAGATATCCCAAACCGTACTAACCCCCAAGCCCTGGTTGCGGGCAATACGCTCATACGTCCAGCCTGCCTCGAATCGCAGTGCCTGGATGAAGCACCTCGTTTTGTATGATGTCTCGTGGGTTTTCATCGGTAGGTGGATGATCTAAAGTCACGGTTAGTCGCTCAGTAACATTGTCATCAACAACGCGGACTACTTACCAGTATTTTATTTTATTTTCTTTCTTTCAAAGATCACGATAACGAGGAAAACGAAAATTCTCGGAAAAGTGTATATCTGATGTAAAGGGGGGGGTCAATACCCTTTTTACTCCATGCCAAGTGCACGGGCCTCCGTTCTATGATGTTCAGCCCCCCTGTCACACACTGCATACTCGAGTCCCCTTACTTTACTTGGCAATTCAACAAGTTTCCGAAAATCTAGGCCCTCTCTGGCCCAGAATATCTCCAGGGTTTCCGGATACTCGCTTAATTGCCAAGTAAAGCAGTTTGAATAAGCTAGACGGGGGGCTCCGGGTCATTGATGTCACTCGGAGTAGGTTGCTGGCCCCAGGCCTCAGAGTGCCGTATTATCTTCTGTTACCCGGTTTTCCGCCAAGACAGGGCGTTATGGGTGCTTGGGGTCTAAAATTGGCTTTTTCAGCAGCCGCATGCTGTTGCACTTAGAAACCAGTAGAGCGCCGGTACGTACAAAAGACATTTCTGCTCACTCAATACCTACATGATAAGAAAACAAAGATTATAGGGGTAAGGAAGAGCAATTCTTTAGTAGTCGTACGAAAGGTCTCCCTTGATCATATTTTATGTTTAGGTTGAGTTCATTTTAATTTTATCTTGTAACTTTGGTGGTTGGAAGAGTTGATTTCAGACAACCAGCACCATCAAACCTGAAATAACGCCCCGTCTTGGCGGAAAACCGGATAACAGAAGATAATACGGTATGATATCGATAAATTGGTTCGGGAAATCTCTATCATAAAACATAAGTTAACAGATAAATGCCAGAAAACAAAAGAAGCGAAGGAAAAATAAAAAGGGCATTGACTTTGTTGCATACTTTCTGTCCTCTGGCCTCGTCGCCCCAACCGCTCATCCATTGTCTTTGCTCTGGTGTTGCCAGTACTTCTTGTCTCTGGATACCCCTGAAGCTGATTGTTTCCAGGTTGTGAAGGACCGAAAAATTTCTAGTAACCCCTTGAAGAAAGAGTAGCCTTTTCCTAAACTATTTCCAATGGGAAGAAGTGTGAGGAATTGAGTGGAGAGAACGAACAAAAGATGAAGTGGTATTGTGTTTGTCAAACTTGAGAGAAAAAGGAGACAAGACGGTAAAGGAAGAAAGAAAGAAAGTGAGGCACTACTTAAAGAAGCAAACAAAAAGGAAATCATCGGTGTGCACGAATGCATACGTAGTGCACAACGTAGACTATGTATTCCTACTACAAGATTACACAACATCGTGCAGTGGGAGTAGCCTAATCATGCAGAGAACAATGCAATAGTAAACCAAGGCAACATCAAATTCACACTCTAATATGAAGCACAAAATCGCTCTGGTGATTAGTGTTTGCCATGACCTTTGGCTCGAGATTTTTAGAAGATTTCTATACACCCCTGTGTCAAATACAGCTTTGATAACAAGTTAAAACCCTGATGACACTTGGGGAAAATATTATATCAGTACCAGAGGGCCAGCTGGTCATTTTTTGGCACCTGACATACATATTAAAAAGCTAGAAAGGGTGGAACTTTCTACATATTATGAAAAAATGTTATCCTATGTATTTTTTATCATGAAATTTGATACCATAGTATCAGATGATAGCATTTGGAAGGAGGAAAAAAACTGATATAAGGTGACATTGAGCTAGCAGTGCAGGCTGCAGGATCCCTAATGATAGTATCATACAATGGGTATACTATAACAAGAGTAATTCAATATTAAGTAACACTCAGAGGCATTTACTGCTTCCGAGGTGGATTGAACCGGCACACCTGTGAGGTCCTAATAGCGTGTCGAGAGTAAATCATTGCTGCTGTTCTATCAGTCCTGACGATAGTTATTGAGTTTCTCTTGCAAGTTTAAGGGCATCTCAGCTAACTTTGAAGTATTTTGTTTTGATATCACTGTTTTTTTTTTAAATAACTTTACAGTATCATACCAAAAGAAAAACCTAAAAGGAAAAACCAATCTCTTCTATCCTCCACTCTCCTTCCAATCTATCCTGATTTTCCAACTATTTATGTTGAAATCCTCCAAAACCAACTATCGCATTGTCTTCCAATAATTCTTTCTTCTGAAGCTTCCTTTTGTCCCATTTTCTTCCGCTTTTCCGCCCTTTCCGCCTTTTCCATCACCTCACATAGCCCTTTCATCATACAATCTGCTAACTAGTCACCCACACATTCAAAGTTTATATACAAAAGTTACGCAATCTCCCAATCTTCTAGCTCAACAAAACACAATCACCAACAGTCATTTGGATCACGTAAAAATAGCTATCAAAGCACTAAAAATACGCAGCCGGATTTTGACCCTCACAGTACTGAAAAACAAAATTGTCGATGGGTCAGGTTCAAGGCACCAAACGAAAAGGACGAAAGAAAAGAAAAAAAACCAAATCTCTTCTATTCTCCGCTCTCTTCTAATCTATCCTGATTTCCCAACTATTTATGTTGAAATTCTCCAAAACCAACTATCCCATTGTTTTCGATAATCCTTTCTTTCGAAGCCTCCTTTTGTCCCATTTTCTTCCGCTTTTCCGCCCTTTCCGCCTTTTCCATCACCTCACATAGCCCTTTCATCATACAATTTGCTAACTAGTCACCCACACATTCAAAGTTTATATACAAAAGTTACGCAATCTCCTAATCTTCTAGCTCAACAAAACACAATCACCAACAGTCGTTTGGATCATGTAAAAATAGCTACCAAAGTGCTAAAAATACACAGCCAGATTTTGACCCTCACAGTACTGTGCCGGTAGTTGAAGCTTATTCACTTCACTCACGGAGTTGTGACGTCAAGTCTTTTCTCACAAATTATTACTTGTTGTTTACTAGTATGGTTGGTACCCAACCTGCGTAGCCCAGAATCCGAATTTGAGGGCGCTGCAAATTTGGGGGTGCCGCGATAGTATTATTATAACATACTCGAGTGCCATATGTTTAGGTGTTTAGATCGGAGTGGGTTTTTAAAGTGCGCCTTTCTTTTCGGTGACGCCATTCAAAAGACCCAAATCTAATCTATGCTTTTATTTTATCTAACCGTTCAACTGAATGAAAGTATACCGCAAGATTTGAGTAAACCCGAAATGGAGCTAAGGCAGCTAAACGGAGTGTGGCTCGATAGGCAGATGAGAGCAAACCTTTACAGGTAACTTTTACCCTTGAAAAAACGGAAAACTCTGGTAAAAAAATTGTTCTGTAGTAAACTATCACCAAAATCTAACTTTATGAAGCAATCTTCTTGTAAATCCGGCTCGTCTATCTATCCACACTTCGTTTAACTGCCTTAGCACCATTTCGGGTTTACTCAAATTATGCAGTATCATAGGTTTTTCCTATTCTTGCTAGTTTTTGTGGTTTCTTTGGTTAGTCCTTAGTACTCTACAGTAGTAAGGGTATTCAAAGTTAAGACGTAATTTTCGATACCTCCCAGTGATAAGTAAACATGGGATCTTGCATCAGGTTACTTTGTGGCCTTAGCCAAGAGTGTCACCATGCTTTTGGGTAGTGTATTTGAATGCATCAAGGTAAATGAAGGTAAAATGTAGAAATTGAAATGGATCTTACAAATATCACAAAAGCTCTGCGTTTGTCAACCAAAATTAGAATTGTGAGATTTTTGCCAAAGAAAGTGGATAAGCATTTTTAAAGTGTGCTGTAATATTTTTCGATTTTACATTTGCTTTATATATCATTGATGAGTTCAGGTTGAGTTCTGTTAAACAGAATTCTGTAGTCACAGACCTTTTTCCTTGTATGCCAGCCTCCAAGTAACTGAAGGTACAAGTACCAGGGGATATGTTTTTGTACAAACCATGCTCTGTAACCACTATAACCTTTTTGAAAGATTTTATTACTTGTTACACAACCCATGATTTGGGGTTTCTACCAATCACATACTGCCATGCAGATTTTAAGTGGGCTTCATATCTTCTCAAAATATTATCGAACTTCTACAAGAGGAGGTCAAGGTATTGAGGAAGAATGTTAAAGTAATGAAAATTCAATTACGACTTGTATTGGGAAACCCAGTTCCCATACCATCATGAAGCAAGAAGGCATGGTCAGTACCTACAGAACCCAAGGCTATCTGTAACGGTACTCTAATGGCACTGAAGGCTCTTGTGAGAAAGTCTCATACTTAGACTCAAGTTGTGAGTGAGGGGAAAAAGAGGAAAATGGAAGAGGAAAAAAAAGGTAGAGAGGGTGCCTGACCCTAAAGAAAATAAGGGTAAGGGTCTCCCGGTGATAGTTAAAGTTGGTGGTGTGAGGTGGGAAGATGGGATTAGAGGGGTTGAAGAGGGATTAAGGGAGGTGAGAATTGTGAGTTGTGAGGGTGTGAAGTAGTTGGTAGAGGAAGAGGAGAGAGAGAAGAGGAGAAAGCAGGGGAGGAAGTCATTGACCATAGTGGTGAGGGTATGGGGAAGGGAGAGAGTGGGTGAGCTGTGCCGTGCTAGCCTTTGGGTTATTGGGGTATGGTGTTCAGTTAGGAGATTTGTGGCAGTGCTGTTGAAGAGGAAAGAGGCTGGGTGGGTTAGGGTTGTGGACAAATTGGATGAAAGGGTGGTGGGATTGGAGAAGAGTGTGGCAGGTGGGAGTGGCTGAGGAGCAAGTGGATTGGGTAGGGTTATTGGAGGAAAAAATATTGAAGGCTATTGTAGATGGGATGAAGGTGTTGGGCAAGGGGATAGGGATTTTGAGGAGAGAGATATTGGAGAAGATGGAGAAATTGGTGGAAGAGAAGGTGAGGGAGAAAGAGGTGAAGGTGGTGCCTTTGGGACTGAGGATGTAAGGGGGAAGGTGGAAAGGATGAGGAGAAAATTGTTTTTGTTTTTTTTTTGTTTTTTGTTTTTAATTTTGTCAGGCAGATACTTTAGTTAGTTTTTAGTGCCTGGAGTTAATAAAAAGTTTGGAAGAAAAAAAAAATGTTTTCGTACAAGACAGGGGTTATTAACTGCAAAATAATCCGGGTTGTACTGTACGAAAACATATTCCCTGGTACTTGTAAAGGTATCATATCGTAGAGTAAAGCTAAGTTAACCATTTTTGCCAAGGATACTTGAAACAGCAAAGTAAACTACCAAAATTCTAGTTTTCTCGACCATTTTAACTTTGATTCCCCCTAGTGGCTTTGATCTGATACTGATACTGATACATGGTACCGGAGTGAATCATTACTACCGTACTCTCCGGTACCACACAAAACGTCTTGTAACACCACAGCGATATTTCTGTAAAACTGTCAGGAACAAAATGAAGAAATTTTAGTTTATGAGGCTCATGGTGAAATTTAACTTACATCCCGGTGTGGAGTATCACCTCGCCTCCTGATTTGCTTGTCCGAGTAGGCTGGCTGGATTGGTGATGTCCACTGGTGGGAAAAATAATAACGTTGGGAGAGGAAGTAAAAGAGTGACTGAATTATAACAGGCACACAGAGGGGAAACAGGATCGGAATTCTATCAAGAGACAAACAGACTAAGGTAGACTTATTTGTGACCCAAAAGGACCTGACTGTAACTGATAATGTTGACCCCCCCCCATGGTTGTTGGTGTGGTTGGTTGTTTCTCTCTCTCTCAGAAGACACCAGAAAACTAGGTACATGAGTGGACTACAGACCAGTCCTCAACCAACAAAACAAGCAACAAACATGACCCAATGACCTAACCTAACCCGTAAACATGTTTCCACCTCCACACCGGTGCTGGTTTCGGTTTCGTTGGAGGAAGTGACTTCTTGGAGGGTGTTTCGCTATTGGTTCCGAATGCGGGCTTATGCAGCAACAAAGATAACGTGGAAAACACATCGGATCGGACACGTTACTTGTACCAGTGTTCGGAAACAATCGAACCAATCGCGAATTTGGAGGATAAGTAGCGTGCCAGCGCTTCTAGAACCCCACTTATTCACATCTTCTCTGTGAGTTTTTTGTTTTTGTCTTGTTACTGTACGGGCATTTGTCGGGTGCCACGAGTACAGTACAGTACTTGTATGATGGAAAGAAAGATTTTGGGAGTGATCATTCATCGTCACTCAGTTTCTTGTGACGTTTTTTGTTGAAACATACTTCTGGCACTACTGTGGTGTCACTCGTACTATTGCTTTTCTCCTTGCATCAGACCTTATCGCACATCTAGACCTCTTGCACTATTGAAGATACCTCCTTGCATCTCTTTCACTCTTCTTTCTTTTGTTATTGTTATTGTTCGCTCGACCCTTTTGTCTCGCTCCCGACGGTAGATAGTGAGGGCATGTTGCCCTTCCCTTCGAGATAGTCAAGCGTTCTCGTTTCTCAATCAATCAATCTATTCGTCGTGCTATCGTTCCATTTCAATATTCTCACAGCATTTTTTTACATTATCACTACTGGTGGCTCATGCGAATAGGAAATAGACTATCGGTATCTGGTTGGGCGAAGCCCAATCATAATAAATCAGTACAAGCTCATCAACTCGTTTTCAACACAAACGGCAGTCTGAATGAAGCAAAGGAACACAATCATACGGTATTGGTGTTCATAATATTAATCATCTGTTCTGCCGAGGTTCCACTGCTGGCTTCAGGGTTCATCTCGACTTGAGAAGTCTTCGTTCGACTGTCTTATCCGCAGGAAAGCTGAACTTTGCGTTGGGGGGGCTATGGTGCAGTGAACACCTCATCCGTTCTGCCAACTTGCCAAGTCGGCTGGTATACCGTATAATCTGGTGAAAGTCGGACTGGCGCTAGAGAGGTACTGTGGCAAAGTCTTGGCGGCCACCGATGTACTAGTACAAACTTATATTCAGATGTTAGCCATCAGGATTTTTGATTTAACAATAAAACTCTCATGACCAGTCACTCAGCCTTTTCAGAGGTCTAGATGTGAAATATATCAAATTTTTGCCACAACTCAATACCACTACTACTTGATACTACCACCACTTAATATGAGCCCCCTCTGCCTAGGCCACATCAGCTATTCACTCCAGCATACTATCTATAAGACGATCCAAAGTATTCTAATCAATTTGCTCCCATTCCTCACTAAGTGCTTCCCAAAGCTCATCCTTAGTATGAAGCTGATGCCCCCTCCTTGTAAAGCACTTCCGAAGGTGTGACTTCAGAAGTTGCCAGGCATTCTTAGTAGGATTAAGGTCTGAAAAATTTGCTGGTAAAGGGTACTTAGAAATTCTAAAAGTAGAAGAAATGACCTTGTTTAGGTCAGCCCAATGGTATCCAACATTATCATCCATCACCAAGATCTCCTGAATAGGTAAATCAAGTGAGGAAAGAAATGGAATTAGATAAGACTCATATATCTCAATAGCATATTGAGTAGAGTTGGTACACAAACAATCCCATAGACCAGTTCTCTGTGCTGGCATTCATTTGTGAGTATGAATTAAAGGTGTTCATTGCCCATATGCAATCACAGCCCAAAATCCAATGCCTACACTACCAGACTTAAAGCCATTAGATAAATTCTTATCTAGGAGCTCTTCCCCAGGCTGTATTCGGACCTTCCTTCTTGGCTAATATCTCGCATACTACATTTTCACTTCATCCAACCAAATACTCTTCCTCTAGTCCATCTTCATTCAGCTTAATCTCCTGCATGACTAGAACTTGTCGTAAGTCTTGGCAAAGTCAGTGAGAAATAGTTTCTTTCTAGTATGCATAGCTGGAACCCAAGCTGTTTTGTCACTTTATTGACCATTGTATGATTGATATCTAAATCCTGAATACTTTCAGCAATCTCCTTTAAGGAAGTACAAGGATTGAATTTGACAGCTCTCTCAACTTGCTGTTTAATGTCAGCAGTGATCTTGGATAGCCAGCCTGATCACTCAGCATCACCTATATAGTCTCAAGTATGGTATCTTTTAACAATACTCTATACAGTTGATTGTAGAATACTAAGTTTCTGGGCTATCTGTGAATAGCTTTTCCCAGTTCCCAGGTCAGCCAAAATGGCAATAGCATGACTTCATTCATATCTTGAGTGATAAGTATGAGTACCAGTATGTGGAGGTGCCATTATCATGCTTGCTTTATTGGCAGGTTTTAGGTTGATGGGTACTATGGTCTGGGTTGATAGGTAAGTCTATTGCCCTATATAATTTCAGCTATGAATGTTTGGAAAACTCTGGTATGATACTAGTACATTTATGGCTGCCAAGACTTCACTACAGTACCTTTCTTTGAGTAAGGACTTTGCAAATGGGAGTGTACCAAACCTAGATGAAGCCTAGTTTGTGGCTGGTAGTGGCTAAATCAAGTCTACTCCACTTCTCATGTATAATTTAAGCCAATCAAACCAGGGCCTGGAGTTATCAGCTATGTACTAGCTACTAGCATCAGTTAGTCCTACTTTGTTGAAATTATAATGTATACCATATTCCAAATTACCGATATGAAGAACTTAAACATAGGGATTAAAGATTTGTATGGCAAATTGTCTCTGTGTATCTGAGCATTCATACTAAATTTGAACTCAAATATTGTAGTTTATCATGCTAGTAACTTGAATCTTGAATAAGAGAGAATTGTCTCAGGACATCTGACTTTCCTATTCAGGTAGAAACAGGAGAAAATAACCTTCATAGGTTGTGTTAAGCATTACTGCTCCAGGAGGGATCACCTAATCAATACCCTTTGTTGCATTCTCACAATAGCTTCAAAGGCTTTATTCAGCCCTTGGATATTATCTGCAATTTTTCGATGCCCCCTCAGGAAACCTCCTTCATCAGCCACTATGGCCTCCAGCAGGTGGCTATGGAGAAGTTTTCCTTCGTCCATTTAGCTTGTATTGGTTTTCCTTTGTTAGCTGTTTGTGGAGATTTTCCTATATTTTTTTTTTTTTTCACTTGTTCTTATTGCAGATTGTTAGGATCACTTATTTTATCACTCCCAGCATACAACCAAGCAACAGGCAACGATGTTATATCAATCTTTGTTAGATACTATAATGGGGTTAATACTTAACTTGATATTCGCTGTTTGTATTTAATCTTCTTAAGACTAAATTCTTATCCGTATTTAGTCTTCCTAAGACTAAGATATTCATTCACTTTCTTCCTTGTCCTACAAGGAAGATATCTCACAATGTTCTTTCTTTAGTAAAGAGCATAGAGGTGTTTTATATTCATAAAGTCGTATAGTTATATCTAGGAAATAACTTAGGTGGTTGTGTGAAGAACTAACTACTACGTCGTATCCTCCTCCTTATATAGTTCTTCCCACAACCCGCTTACAAATCAATAACTATTATGAGCCACAATTGTGACTCATACATTCGCGTAACATAATAACCACATGACCTTGAATAGGTCTTGTGTGAAACTCACATGACTTCTAAATAAATCATGTGCACAAAACAACTAATAACTTTAAACAAGTTATTATGCAATTCAATCAAATATAATAACTATGACTTGCAACTGCTAGTCATGTGTGAGACTCACATGACCTAATTGGTCATGTGCGCGAAACCATTACAAACCTATGATCTCATAATCATGAGTCATGTAAAAACCTTTTTCCGTGCTAGGTTTGTAACACAGATTGCCAAGGTTTACTGGCAGGAAGATAACTCCCCATAATAATACTCCTAGGAAGGTACTGGTAGAAGGGACACACACGTGATTCCGAAATCTCCTAACATACTGCTCTTGAGCCTCATGGATTGTTTTTCTTTATCCTTGTCTTACAGCATGTTTTTCTTTATCTCTATTTGGTAAAAGGTTTTCTTTACTTCTCCTATAACTACCTTTTACCCATCAAGGGCACCAATACCTGGAACCATATTCTTTTTTGCTCTGGCAGATAGTTGGGACTACAGTTCACAGTTTGAGGAGCCTCTTAGGGCCTGAGTCTATACTTTCTTTATCAACACTGCCTAGTACAGACATGAACATGATTCTGACAGCCTTTTATTCTTTTTTATGATCATTCTAGAACCTGTACTGCTGACCACCCTTCAGTATGTAAGACCTACTAGTAGGAGTTGAGTTTTTTATTTCTCCTAGGCAACTCACTGTAAGACCTGGGTTCCCCAGGTAGTCCAGTGTAGCAAGATGTCTTCAACTATCCACTTTATAGGGAATGGCTTTGATCCCCAAAATCATCTGCTACACCTTAGATTTCCCCTGCCAGTTTACCTAGTTGCCTCAGTATGGTTACACTATGTTGGAAGTCCTGTCTTACCTACAGGCATGCAATTTTCAGAGATTGGTGGTGGCTGTTTTTCTTGGTCTTGAAAGAAGGCAAGATCTGGAGGTGTCATCCTATTGTGAGCACTGGTAGTTCTGAGCAAGCCATACTATCCCTTTAGGTCTATGACACTATATACCCGCTAAGCATGGTAGAATTCCTGAGGAAGAAGATCAAAACTGTGGATATGGTTGGGGAGGGTTTTTGGCTGCTGGGGTATTGTGGGGGAGTGGTTGCAGGACAACAGGAGGGTTGTTAATGATGGAATTGTGGCAAGTGGCCAGGAGGTGGGGGAGTATCTCATGCCTGCTTAGCTAAATACAATTCAATTTGTGAAATGGGGCATAACCCTGGGCTTAGGAAGAATGAAAATAAAGGTTTCGGAGAAAACAACAGCAAAAAAAACAATGCATTACTTAGAGACGCAACCTTGATGTCCTGAGACAATTCTCTCTTATTCAAGATAATAGGGTAAACCAGATACTACTGAGAAGACTTGTCCGAGTCAAGTTAATAAGCCGCAGACGACATGGAAACCCTTGACCTGAGAATCTCCCCGCAGTAAATGGAACATTACGAAGCACCGTACGGTATTGAACCCGAAGTCACTGATATTTGCTGCTTCGCTAACTTGCTATCATATACTTCTTATAGATATATTTGATTGAACGATTTTTGAACTTAAAAGTTGTGATAATGGGACACGGCTGCTATATAGTTGTCTGATTGGCAATGCAGCAGACTTCACGTACCGTAGGGCACATCACATGCTGTGTTAAGGAAAACAATGATGATAACATGGACAAGAACAATATATCATAAAATAGAATCAAATTGACTTATCATGTTGATATTATGGCCACTATCGTTCCGGTAAAGGCTCGCACCCCCCAATCCTTAATCCGTTTCACAGGGTAAACAAGGGCAGAAAGTCGGATAGGAATAATTCCGGGGGTTTACGCTCCCCGCGAGACTGCGTCCTTGGCGAAATTTCATGCTAACGCTGGTTAACTTGAGAAACTTGTTCTTGGAGGGGAAGAGTCTCCCACAGGATAATGTCGTGAGGGGTACAAACTACAATATCTACCGGCATCGACCACACTCGTCGCACTCCACCAAGTCTACTGTACCGTACCTCGCCTGTGTTCAGCCAAGCATGCACATAACTGTAGCGTTCCTAACGGACTGATTCCGAAACGTTCTCAATAATACAGGTACATCGTGCCCGTTAATTGCTAGGATAATATGACTGTGTGTATTATTTAGATAAGCGGCGGAGACTCCGGTACTATACCGCGATAACCTTAGCTCAGCGAGTTAGTCTTCCAGAGATAGCGGAGGGAGGGAAGTTTCTACAAGTATTTTCACAGGTCTACTCCCAGCATTTCGCATTCCAGACTTCCAGTATCAATATGATATGACAATTTGTTTGCTCCAATGATGTCGTAAAGTTTGACTCCAGGTTGCACAAAGGAAGGCCAATTCCAACACGGAACGTTGCATCTCCGGTGGGACTCTGTCGGTTTTTTCGGAGCCGCTGCATGCTGTTATTCTAATCTCATTTCACACACGTACTGTACTCATAGAGATGCCCTGTACTCGGAGGTTGAAAAAAGTCGCGTCCACCTCCATTACAAGGTGTGATAGTCACAGGTAGCTTAAACCTGATTAGGAAATTCAAGTGCTAACCGGTGATGATTTTTGGTGGTGGTAAAAAGTCGGGTCCACCTCTGATATTAGGAGAACTACAAGTGATGCCTGATAAGTACTATTGGCAAAGTAATGAAGATGATACATATACTAAATTACAGAAATCAATATTGAGTTGCTCTCCCTTCTCCATCAATAACAGCCTGTAAGTGTTCTGGCATGGTTCTGATAAGGTTCTCAAACCAACTATTTGGAATAAAATTCCAAATAATATTCAGAGCCTTTTCCAAAGTCTCGATATCTCCAATCCTGCCCCATGTTTCACCCAACTCATTCTCCATGTCCAACCATAATGCCTCAATCAAGTTTAAATCCAGTGACTGAGCTGGCCATTGTATAGTTTCTATTTGGTTAAGGTTTCTGTAGCAAGTAGCAAAGTCCTTATAACCAGGGGCATTCTCTTCTACTACAGTTACCCACCCATAGCTTTCACAGCAACGATGCCAAAAGGGAACAAGGTGAGGATACATAACTTTCGTAACATATAGGGCAGAGTCTACTGTAGCTTTACAATGAATAAAAGCTAGTTTAGACCTCATAGTACCACAGAAACCACCCCAAATCATTTTTGTTTCACACCTAGACTCAAAGGTTTCATCGATGCAAACAGGATGGAACTCTTCACTTGCTTTCCTCATTATCCATGGTCGATTGCCAAAGCCAGCTGTAGAAAAGGTTGACTTGTCTGTCCAAAGCACTCATAACCAATTATCATAAGTCCAGTCCAAATATTCCCTACACCATGCAACCCGGCGAGGGCAGTTTTCCAGTCAAATAGCAAATTTTCATCAAGGTACCCACCGATGATATCCCATTGTCTCTATTACACTTTTTACAGTATGGGGACTACAGGCATAACCCATTTCCAGGCATATCTCATCCCAGCTAAGCCATCATGTTCTGGCATCTTGAATCACAAATGCCTCTAATCTTTGCTTTTCGGTATTGTCAAATATTGGTGGACGACCAGAACAGTGAGCATTTGAGGGTATACCATTTACTTTGACTCATTTGTAAATCTATAAGCAAATTAGATTTCCTTTCCTCAGTAGGAATTGCTAAACACTTACTCGTTCACAGGTTCGTCAGTGAATATTAAGGTGCTGACCAATTCGAGTCCAGTCCCACCCAGCATTATCTCGAAGCGCAATAACTTTGAGACGTTCATCTCAAGTAGTTTCACAATGCTGAACACCTGGTGGATTTTGCTCACGAGTTCCTTTCTGCCACATGATTTTTGTTGCATCCATTCATATCTGAATGTGCGAGTAGGACAAACATTATATACCATGGTCTTACCAAGGTGGTGATGGTGGGGTGTGGTGGGGTGGCAAAAGTGACGTTGGCATGGAGAAGAGTTGTGTAACCGGACGCCAAATACCCTTACACCCGAGTACAGTGAACACGATACCGTAAAAACTGGAATAATTGGACCTCACGCTAGACGTCCAAAATTCCCTTCTCCGGTTTAAGGGGAGAAAAATACAGCGAAAAAACTCTCTTTCAGCCCTCAACTGAGGCGGATAGAAAGAAAAATACGACCGACCTTACTAGGAGCGGCAACTCCAACAAACATCCTAGCCTGAGGTCCAATTATTCCAATTTTTATGGTACAGTGTTTTTTCCCGGGGCGGGGGCCGCGGGGCGGGGGCCGCGGGGGGGGGGGGGGGGAGAAATTAAGAAACAAGATCAGTCCTTGAGAATTTTGTACCATATAAAAATCCATCAGAGGTGGTGGAGGAAGCGTTCTGAACTTTTGAAGGAAATCTTCTCTAAATACCGTAATTGCCATTTCCGTAGTCTACTGCTAATCAGATTTGTTCTGGGTTAAGTTAGACGGTTGTTGCGGCACCCGAATTAGGACGGCTTGTAGTATTCCCGGTCGCTTGCGGCTACTTGCTTTGGGGCAATTTCCACGGTCTACACTCTTCGTTCCCCTCGAAGATTCCCCGAAGATCGTTCTTTGGAGTGCTATTCTGCTCTTTCCTACATCCACCCACACCCCCACCTTCCATCCCATCCTATTCTTCGAGTCCACTGACTGACAGCCCCTCCACTCGCTGATTTTCCTCTACTTTCTCCTTGCCCTGATCTCTTTTACCCAAATATCCCCGCCTTGAGACCTGTCCGATTCATTTATTCCGAATCCGACTTGAGTGGCCGCATCGCGAAACAAACTACCAAACCTTGAACAACAGCAAACTTTTAGTTGCTTAAGGGCGGAAAAAGAAAAAAACCAAGTCTTCTGGCATCAAATTCTCGTGGAAACAATAGGACTTGACTCTTTTGTCATTAAAAGGGTGAAAGGGAAAATACGGCACTGAAGGGGGGAACGGAATAAGGTTCTAGGAACGTTTTGAGGTCGTGGGGCATAATATTATTAGAATACAGATTAGGGATTGGGGTTGCGGTGCGATCCAGGAAGCAGCTCAAGTCAACGTCAACCATACGCAATTGACCCTCTTAACGGAACCCTAATGGCTTCTCAAGGTCAGGCTAATAGCGAGCTAAATAATGGTGGTAAGGAAAAGAATATCAAACCGACCGTTGTTTCCTTCCGCGAAGAAACAGAAAGCGTCCCCACCTTCGTACTGCCTGAGGGCCACTCTCAAGACGATCCATCGGAGGTGGATCAACAGCTTGATTTCCTCCCTCCTGACTTTCAAGAATCGTCTCTACAGCACCGAAGGTTGAGCCTATTCGATTACACTCCCTTTTCCTTGCCGCCATCCAGAGTACGTCTCCCTCACACCCACCCACACTTACAAACCTCCCCTCCCCTGCCACCCCTGCATTCAAACTTTCTTGGGCACTGGAAGCACGTTTCGTTGCTTCTGCAGGGCCAAGCATCGTTCGGGGTTTGCCCAACAAATATTTATCTGTCTTGGATCCGAAACTGACAAGCCATTTTGGAAATTCGTTGTTATAGATGCCAACCATTGAAAGTACCGTTCCTCCTCCTCCCTCTCCTGCTCCGAATTCAACTTCCTCCCCTTCTCTTCAAACACCTCATTCAGGTTCAGAAACTCCGATTACTTCATCACGGAAACCGATGCATTCTCCACCGCTTACTCCTGCTTCTACTCATGATCGGGGTCAGTTCAAGCATACTCGTTCGGAGGAACTTCGGGTACCCGGAAGTCAAACTTCCAAATTAGCCCCAGAAGATCCGGCAACCATGACCCCTCAAACATCTCCACCTCGGCCCGGACCTACAACAACTGCATCGTCAAGACTAGATGCGGATGGTAGTAGCTCAAGACCACATTCATCAAGTTCGTCTCAGCCTGGCTCGACTGATGCTGAATCCTCCCGAAGACACCATACAATCTTCATCATCGGACCCCCTGAAGGCTCCGAATTGTCCTCACAAGATAATAGTCCTTTGGGTACACCTACGGAAGCCGGAGCTCGCACACCAGCCTTCCAGCCTCCTCCGAGGCCCTTTACTCCAGCCGGTGAGCTTGATGACCCTTATGCTAGAAGTAAACGACCTCCTCAGTCGAAGAAGTTGGAAGATATTGAGCCTCGGTTTAAGTTTGGGAAAGGAGGCAGACCTCATGGCTCTAGCTCGAGTCTTTCCTCTGCCGGCGGAGACGTTCGATCAGACAAAAAGCATCACTCCCATTTCTCGCTCCACTCACTTGGAAAGCATCATGAGGACAGTTCTTCTACTCTTAGTTTGGGAAGCAAAAAGGGTTCAATGTCTGACCTAAAGAGGTTCTTCAGACCGTCTCAGAAACGATCTCAGTCACCCGGTGCTAACTCCACCCGAAGCTCCAAATCTTCAGTTAGCCAGGTCTCGTTAACAGCGCCGTTTGCCGATGACCACGGTCTTGCAAAGAAGTATGGGCGGTTTGGAAAAGTGCTAGGTTCAGGGGCTGGGGGTTCTGTACGCCTAATGAAGAGGTCCAGTGACGGTGTTACATTTGCTGTGAAAGAGTTTAGAGCCAGACATTCGTATGAGTCTGAGCGGGAATATGCAAAGAAGGTGACGGCGGAGTTTTGCATTGGTTCTACTTTACATCATGGCAACATTGTGGAAACCCTGGACATTGTCCACGAGCGAGGGAAGTGGTACGAGGTTATGGAATACTGCCCATATGACCTCTTTGCAACAGTTATGACAGGCAAGATGTCTAGGGAGGAGGTGGCGTGTTGCTTCATGCAAATTTTAAGTGGGCTTACCTATCTTCACAGAATGGGGCTTGCTCACAGGGACATGAAGTTGGACAATGTGGTGATGAACGAGTTTGGTATTCTAAAGATCATTGATTTTGGGAGTGCCAGTGTCTTCAGATATCCCTTTGAGAATGATATTGTCGAAGCTCATGGTAATGTCTCTTGTATATTTTTAAATTGCTTTTTCTAATCTACTTCTAGGTATTGTTGGATCGGATCCATATCTTGCACCAGAGGTATGCAATGACCTAAAATACGATCCTCAGCCTGCCGATGTCTGGTCTCTTGCAATCATAATTTGTTGCATGACTCTCCGGAGATTCCCTTGGAAAGCCCCTCGGCAGTCAGATAACTCGTTCAAACTATTCTCGATGCCCTCGGAGATTCCTGGTGCTTCTAACACTCCGGCCCCGCTACCAACCTCTCGAAATCACCAAAATAATCGCCCTCCTCCTGCCACCATTGAACAAGCAGCCTCCCGGGAATCCTCGAAAGCTATAGAAGGATCGGTTTCAAACCCGGCTCCTTCTACCGTCCAGGGATCTGGCCAACATATTAAGGGTCCACACCGCTTGCTGAGGTTGTTGCCGCGGGAGTCTCGTCACATAATCGGCCGCATGCTCGAATTAAACCCCAAAAAGCGAGCCACATTGGAGGAGATCTGGAACGATGAGTGGATTAAAAGTATATCGTATTGTCAGCAAGAAGAAGGTGGAAAAGTCATCAAAGGAGTGGGGCATACGCATGTACTAGAAGGGCAGTCCGGTGGGAGCAATGTTAGTACGAGAAAGAGTACAAAGTGAGTGGTGAGTGTAGGGGAAAAGAATAATGGCAGGAACATCAGGCCGAGATGTTAAGCCACGAATGTATTAGCGCTTGATACGACACTAAACAAAAGAGGAGCTATGACTCCTCCCTTTGACTTGTAAATCTTCTATCCTTCTCCCGACTTTTTTCTCCCACTTTCTATAGATCCCTTTTGGCAGAGACTGAACTCTTTCTTTTTTTGGCCAAACGCAAATATATATATTTTTTTACTTTTTCGGCCTGGTATCATCGGTTTCTGTTCAGCACTATATATATTTGTTTATCTTTCATCTATTCATTCTTCCCGCGAGCATTGATATTTTTTATTTTGGTTTATTTCTTTTTCTTCTTGTATTTGATGGATAGCGTACGGTAGGCGATTAGAACATTTTCTCATAGTTTTTCCATACATTAGCTATATTCATCAATCTCTTTGGTTTTCTTCCTTGGACAATTATATTTAATTTAAATTCCCATCCTTAAAGTTGTTGGACATTAGCCTTCCCATCTTCCACTATGGTAGCAGTAGGCTGTAAAAATTCACCTGCCACAGGGCAAGTCACACCAAAATTGGGGTTTTTCAAGGGTTTTCAAGCCATCAAAACTCAATGAATTTTACTGCAATCATTGCAAAAGAAAATTTAAAAAAGTTTTATCTATCTGGAATATGTCATCATTTCTGGAAATTTTTTGCTTCAACTACTACAAAGTGGTAGGGAGATCTTTGTGTTGTAGTCCCAAGATACCTGCCAAGACAGGGCTTTTGTATGCAAAAGCTACATTGCAACCAACCTCACCAATTTCAAATGCCTACCATCCTATATTGTCGTAATATAAAAATTTCCAAAAATGATATGACATATTCCAGATGGATGAAACTTTTTTAAATTTTCTTTTGCAATGATTGCAGTAAAATTCATTGAGTTTTTATGGCTTGAAAACCCCTAATTTTGGTGTGTTTTGCCCTGTGGCAGGTGAAATTTTACAGGGAAAAGGTTTTCCTTTCAACCTCGGCGTTTGGCGGAGCAGCCCCACGCCCAGACTCGCACTCGACTTTTTTTTCCTCCCACTGGAGATATGGCGGCTGAGAGTGGCGGTATTTGTACCGTAGGTTCCAGAGGGTTCTTCCTCTGTTCCTAGTTGGGGCTCGGTAAATGCACACTTTTTGGTGACTTTTTTTTTCCGCAACCGACCATCCACTGCACACATAAGGACCTCGTCACTTCTGCCCCTCCATCTCTTTTGAACTCCTCCTCTTCCCTCGTCTCCCCCCGCAATAAAACACCACAACCTCATCCTACTCTTCGTTCTTTTTATCCTTCCCCCCTAGTATTTGGTTTTACTTTTCCTCGTATTGCAATTTCTTTCAAAATGGTTCTTCCAAGAGTTGTCCGTGCGGTAAGTTTTTTTTTCTTTCTCCGATCCGTGAATACGCAAAAAAAATTTTCTTTTCCTGACGGAAAGGCGTATGTACGAAGGCTTGAAATTGACATTTACTGTTTGTCTCATACAGGTCCCCCGAACAACCGCGGCATTGAGGCCTACACTTCTGCGAAATGCCGTCAGGCCGCCTATATCTGCCTTTGCAAGGTTTAACTCCTCTGCTCCAGAGGGCAAAGTTAAGGGACAGGTTATCGGAATAGATTTGGGTATGTTTGCGTCCGCAATTCCTCTCCGATATACTCGGAAATTGAGAAGTAGTTTGCTAATAATACCCCCCAATATTAGGAACAACCAATTCTGCTGTATCTGTGATGGAGGGGAAAATCCCCAGGGTAATTGAGAATGCCGAAGGTATGTTCCCGTTATTCCGGAAAATTTTTCATTGGATAGGGGAATTGACGGAATTGTATTTTAGGTGCACGGACAACCCCCTCAACTGTTGCTTTTACTTCGGATGGTGAGCGATTGGTCGGTATTGCTGCCAAACGGCAGGCCGTGGTTAATCCTGAAAACACCCTCTTCGCCACTAAGCGATTGATCGGAAGAAAGTTCACCGATCCTGAGGTTCAGAAGGATATTGCTCAGGTTCCATTCAAGATTATCCAGCACACCAATGGTGATGCCTGGGTTGAAGCCCGCGGCCAGAAGTACTCTCCTTCCCAGATTGGAGGATTCGTTTTGCAAAAGATGAAGGAGACTGCAGAGGCATATCTTAGCAGGCCCACCAAGAATGCTGTCGTCACTGTCCCCGCTTACTTCAACGATTCTCAACGTCAAGCCACTAAGGACGCTGGTCAAATTGCCGGTTTGAACGTCTTGCGTGTTGTCAATGAACCCACTGCCGCTGCTCTGGCCTATGGTCTTGACAAGGACCATGACCGTGTCGTCGCTGTCTTCGATCTTGGTGGTGGTACTTTCGATATCTCCGTCTTGGAGATTCAGAAGGGAGTCTTCGAGGTCAAGTCCACCAACGGTGATACCCATCTTGGTGGTGAGGACTTTGATATCGCCCTTGTCCGTCACTTGGTCTCGCACTTCAAAAAGGAGACCGGTATCGATCTCTCTAATGACCGTATGGCTATTCAGAGAATTCGTGAGGCCGCTGAGAAGGCTAAGATGGAACTTTCCTCCGCCCTTCAGACTGATATCAACCTTCCTTTCATTACTGCTGATGCCTCTGGGCCTAAACATATCAACATGAAGATGACCAGAGCACAGCTCGAAGCTCTTGTCAGCCCTTTGGTCGACAAGTGTATCGGGCCTTGCCGCAAGGCCTTGAAGGATGCTGGTCTCAAATCGACTGATATCCAGGAAGTTATCCTCGTTGGTGGTATGACCCGTATGCCAAAAGTTGCTGAGACCGTTAAGAGCATCTTCGGGCGTGATCCTGCCAAGTCTGTCAATCCTGATGAAGCTGTCTCTATTGGTGCTGCCATTCAGGGTGCTGTCCTTTCTGGTGGGGTTACGGACCTTCTTCTGCTCGACGTTACTCCCTTGTCTCTCGGTATTGAGACTCTCGGTGGTGTCTTCACACGTTTGATCAACCGCAACACCACAATCCCCACCAAGAAGAGCCAAGGTAAGGAAATTTCACTTCTCAATACTAGTGATTATTTTGATTATTTTAACTAATTCTATCTCAGTTTTCTCTACTGCTGCCGATTTCCAAACCGCCGTCGAGATCAAGGTTTACCAGGGTGAGCGTGAGCTCGTTCATGATAACAAGCTCCTTGGTAACTTCCAGCTTGTTGGTATTCCTCCGGCCCATCGTGGCGTTCCTCAAATCGAGGTCACCTTCGACATTGACGCCGACTCCATTGTCCATGTTTCTGCCAAGGACAAGGCCACCAGCAAGGACCAGTCTATCACCATTGCCTCTGGATCTGGTCTCAGTAAGCCTGAGATCCAGTCTATGATCGATGACGCCGAGAAGTACCAGGAGGCCGACAAGGAGCGCAAGAACACCATTGAGGGCGCTAACCGTGCTGACTCTGTTGTCAATGATACCGAGGCCGCCATGAAGGAATATGAGAGCAGCCTTGACAAGGCTGAAGCTGATGCCATCCGGGAGAAGATCACTGGTCTTCGTGAGACCGTTGCCAAGGTTCAGTCGGGTGACAGTTCAATCACTGCTGCTCAGTTGAAGGAGCAGACCGATGCCCTACAAACCGCATCCTTGACTCTATTTGACAAGATGCACCGTGCCCGTTCTGATGCAGCCAACAGCCAATCCCAGCAGTCCGGTTCGAGTTCGTCGACCGACCCCGAGGGTGGCGAGAAGAAGGAGTAAGATCATGAATGATGCGCTTTCAAAACGGGATAATGATGGAATACAAAAGTTAAATTTCACGAGGCTATAATGACGATTCTGGGAAAATGTTTATTTGCGTTTTTCCGGTATTTTTTTACAAAAAAACTCGAGTGATGTTTTTTTCCCCTTAACTAGATGTACGCATATTTTTCTTTTTTTTTCCCTTACGTCTCAAGCTTATCCAATCTTTTTTTACCAGCCTTTCTTGTATTTTCTTTTTTTCTTTTTTTCCCACCCACTATTCTCTTCTATTCTTATTTCATTACTCTCATGGTCGGTTGCTCAAAAATTTCCACTTTGTTTTTCTTCTTTTTTGTTCACACCATCTCGACTCGTTTCCGTCATACACCCCCTCTCGAAAGCCTTTCGGCGGAAGGTACGTTCGTATTAAGAAAATTATCTCCGCTCTATAATATTACAATTGGATGTTTACGCCACTGCATCGCTAGTGTTGTTGTCAATTCCGCATATATGGTGTTATAGTCGTGATCTCGTCTCGTAGAAGATATTGTGATTTTCGAAAAGGTTGTCGCAGCTTGTAGTCTGTGCCTTTTCTCCCTCGTTTTTTTTTTCGTGGTCTCAGAAGTCGCAAGAGCTTTTTAACAGGCCATACTAGAAAATTCGCTCTGAGGAATCAGATATACTGAGGTTTTAATTCACAATCTCCACAATTATCGGTCTCAGGCGTTTTGAGACACGAAAAAAAAAAATTCTTCAAATTCTTGAAGTTTTTAGAGCCCGGACCTTGCGACGACCATTTGGAAAACTACAATATGAAGGTGAAAGTGAAAGTGAATCCAGTCAATCGCCAATCGCCAGCCATCCATCCAGCCACCCGGGTACGTTAAACGCCACAAACCCATTCCACCCCAAATCGCAAACCACAAAAAAAATCCCCCCCCCCCCGGGAAAATATCATAATTATCATACAGCCAGCCTCCCCATTCCATTCCATTCACTCACTCATTCACTCCTTCCCCCGCTCAACAACCCTAACCTTCGGCACAAACTCCTGCAACCGCCGCTTATCCTCCTCGCTGGGGACCAAGTCGAACTTCTCCTCCGCCACGTCCGTGAGGAATAGGCCGACGCCGGCGTACAGTATCACCCCGCCGCCGATTATGAGGCGGGTTTTGGGTGAGAGGGATTTGTAGAATCTGTGGTTGTTAGTTGGGAATATGGGATGGGAAGTTGGGGGGGAAGGGGGGCTTACTGCCAGATTGGCATTGTTTGTGGTATTGTGCGGGGGTGGTATGGTAGGGGGTTGGTGGGATGAGATGGAATGAGGTTGGTGACTAAATTAGATGCTTAACGTAAGTGCGGTTACGATGGTGATATTTTGTATTTACATGTTCTAGCGGCAATTTTGGAGGAAATAGGTACAATGATGACTATGTAGAGTTCCCCCCCGGGCCAATCTATAGTAGATCTGATCTTTTTTTTTTTTTTTTTTTTTTTATACACTGTAGTATACCGTGATATCATACATGCCTCCTTCTCCTTCTCCTCCTCCAGAACGGAATCAGAGGGTGATTTTAATCCCAATGGTCCTCGCCTGAGCAACCACACTACTGGCAATTGACCTGAGACTTAATCCGGATAATCGTACCTCCTAAATATTCCCCCCCGTAATCAGTTCCTCCTTCTTCTCCGTTGGATGGGATGGGATTGCCAACTCACGGTCTGCTTAATCTGCGCAATCTCGAAAATGTGCTTCAAGCTGGTTTCTCCAACCCATTCCTTCCCCGGATTGCTCGCGCCCTTCATGCGTCCCTTCTTATCGATCGGTAGTGCCGCCGCTTTCTTCAGCAGCCAGGACGTTGGCGGGGTGCGCACTTCGAATGTGAATGAGCGGTCGGGGCGGACGGTTATGCGTACTGGGGTTGGTGTACCCTTTTGCGGGTCGTCAGTACTGTGTCAATTGGGGAGGGGAGTAAGTATGGGGGAGCGGTACGACGGTGATGTGAGCTGTCCGGGCATTGAATTCCTAAGATAATTGAGTTTGGTTAGTTTGGGAGTCTGCCGCAGGTTGGGGGGGGGGAGGGGGTAATGTATAGCAGTGTGTTCACTTTGCAAAAGTCCATGGATTTGACTCCCCTACTACCCAGTGCCGGGCCCACCGGTGGTGAAGGACTGGCTTGTCCGGCGCCGACGATGAGTTTGACGATTTGGTTTGTTTGTGCAACTGCTCGGGACATGCTTGCTGTTTCGCTTGTTTGGCAAGGGGGAGGGAAGGAGGCTCTGAGGTTTGATTTATTATTACACTTGACGGGATGTAGTGGGGTGAAAAGTATGGTTAGTGTCCCATGTTCACGCTTGCTTGCTGGTGGGGCTTAGGGCTTAGGGCCGAGGTGCGGGGCTTAAACATGCAAATGAGGGTTTCTTCCATTGAAGTTTTCAGGGCCCGTTTTTGGCTAGAGAGTGGGAAATTGGGGTTTGTTGATTGCTTTTGCGTGTTCTCAAGGGCGTATTAGGTTTGTATGGTATTTATTGAGGATAAAGAGAGGTTGTCTATCGAGCTCTGAATCGAGGGAAGAACTTAACGCACCTTCGTTACGTCAATGTAGATCTGCCGTCAGGCCCTGTAAGCTTCCACAGTAACGCGTCCAAATTTTTTTCCCGTGAGACTTGGCGTTTCGACTTTCGCTTCTCAGAACCTCCTCCTCGTCTTGCCTTGCCGTTTCGACATGGACGTCAGGTTTCTTGTTTTCTCTTCTTACTAGCCGACCATCCAATTCTCTCCAACAGCACCCAACGCTTCCTCTCCTCTCCTTTCCTCATCTCACCACTCCCGGACAAACTGATAAGCACCCAGATCTCTCGTTCGTCAAACCTTCCGCTTGCTGTAAACAACCACCTCTCCGGCAGTCAACAAGTCACCTGCTTTTCATACAAGCAGTTTACGACTACTACTGAAGCAAAGAAGCTGGCAAAAAAAAAAAAACTGAACAAAGGCATTAATAAAAACAGACAATTATGTCTCCTAAAAAGAGCTCCGCAGTACAACCGTCGTCTTCTAGGGTAACCAGGTCTTCAGCGAGGAAAACTACTGCACAATCAAGCACCCCAGCCCCCCTTCCTCAGCCGAGCTCAGCCTCCATGTCTGCACCCACAGGGAGAAACGCCACCGGCCCCAGAAAGAGGAAGCGAGAAGTGGTCAACCTTATCTCCGACGACGACTCGGGACCAGAATCAGAACGAGACGGTACTACAATGGGGAACTCGCAGAGCAGACACAAGGAGCGTAGGCGTCAGGAAACACCTCCTGGAAAGCCAGCAAGGAAGTCTTCAAGGAAGAACAAAGCCAAGATTGTTGTGAGCTTCCATTTTTTTAAATTTTCGTTTTTTCCTCTCCTCTCGTCGTGTTATCCACTCTTGTTATTGTTCTAAGCGGTAGGAGGAATTTTCTTACTGATGACAGTTCTTCTAGACGGCTCGTGCTGCTTCCCCCGATACTATTCTTACATGTTGGTTTGATGAGCTCAAAGGTGTGTATCTGAAGCTATTATGGAAACTTAAAATCAAAGACTAACCATTCTACAGGCTCTAATGACGAGATAACGATGATGGAATCGATCCCGTGGTTGCAAACTCTCGGTGTATCGCCAGACGGGATCGCCTTCTGGGTGATCGCCTATTGGTGTGAAGCGAAAGGAGAGGGGAGCATTAAGCTTAAGGAGTTCATAGAGGGGATGAAGGCTTTAGAGTGAGTTATCCATGAAGGTTTGCTGAACAGGAGCCGTGCTAACGATGCTTTGTTAGTATCTACTCCAACGACACTCTTAGACGCGAACTTCCCAACCTTATGCAACTTGTAGCACCTGGCAGCGAACGGTTTCAAAAATTCTACTGGTTCTGCTACGAGTTCTTCAAAGCCCCAGACGCGAAGTATTTGCCTCTAGACATGGCATGTGAGATTTTTAATATCATTCTTGATGAGACAACCTACAACACCAAATGGGCACCTCCGGGCGAATCTAAAAACCCTTTGAAGGTCAAGCAACCTATATCTTGGGAAAGGTTTCCCCATAGACATGCTTTCCTAGAATTTCTCAAGTCGACTCCGCAGCCTACAAGGGTCATTACAAAGGACCAATATCGGCAGTTTCTCCCGTTCAACGAACAGGTAGACCTAGAGTTCGAAGAGTACACCATAGAAACAAGTGTTTGTAGGTATTCCCCCTCTCGTTTATTTTGTATCTGAGTTTTGACCTTTGTCATTTCAGGGCCTTCTCTGTTTGACCAATTTGTCGCTTGGAGGAAAGAGAAACTACCAAAGGACGAGAATTCCATGGATCAAACTTAACTTTTTCACAGTATCGATATCGACATCAGAAATCTACCTCCCGTGATTGTCACTTGCATGAGCAAACTCCAACACTAGTTATCTCATGTCTTTTCTTTTTTATATGTCTACGGTAGCTTTCTTCCGGTTTCTAGTTTACTAGGTTGCATACTATATCATAAAAGTACCCTTTTCGAGATTATTGGGACAATGTGGTGTTTTTTTTTGTTTTTTTTCTTCTTTTCTCTCGTCTCTTGCAACGCCTCAACTGCTTAATGGTAAAGGAAACATGGCTGAATGGGTGAATGGTCTACTTGAGCTATGATGCCGGAATTTTATACATAACAGTGCACTTTAAAAAAAAACACATAAGAGGTATGCGATAGTGCAATGAAGTTAATTGAAACACAAATATAGTGTTTTTATTAGGTAGATCTAATATAAATGATTGACAGTATATGCGCTAAATATCCCTACTGTGATTTCAAAACATCCTCAAGCATTGATTTTGCTTTCGCTTCTCGTTTATCAAAGACTTTGTTAAACATTGCCGGTACTCTGGGGAGCCTGTAGGAGTCTGCGGTTCTCAGTTAATGTCCTTCGTAAATTGCCATTGGGAGAGAAATGGAAACGAGATCAAATAGGGGAAACATACGAACATGATCCTCCGCAAACCTCACCCTCCCCCCACACATCTCAGCAACCTTCTCCAACAACCCCCGACCGACCCCCTTCCCTCTATACCTCAACCTAACCGCCCACCCATAAATCACCGCCTCCCCATCCTGCCCCCTCTCAAAAACCACAACCCCAATAACCTCCTCCCCCCAGAACGCGCCGACAACCTCCCTCCCACCACCCAGCGTAGCCCCCAGCCCGCTCCGACTTGCCATCCACTCCGCCCGCTCAATGTACCCGTAGCTCAGGTAGCCGCACGCCGAAAGCACGGCAATCACGTACCCGACGAAGAGGATAACGGCCATGCTGAGGTCCTGCGAGTGCAGGAGGTACGCGGCCGCCAAAACCGTGGGCGGCACCGTCAGGAGTGGGCGCGAGTACAGGAGCGAGAGGGTTAGGGTTGATCGGTATTGCGCGATGGAGTCGGTCAGGAGGGTGTATGCTGGTAAGAACTGCTCAGAGGTTGGCGGGATGGGGGTAAAGGTTAAGTCTGGCAAAGGGGGGTCGGTGGATGGAGTAGTTGTTGTCATTGTTCTTTTGTTCGTGGTGGTGATGGTTTTGGTGAGTGACTGAGGAGTGAAAGGTTTGGGATGGTTTGGTGGGATATAAGCTTTTTTGGGGGGGGGAGTGTTTTCTTTGTTTTTTTTTTTCTTCTTCCCTGGTTGTTGTGCGACGATACTTGGCAGGCCCTGAGCGTGTTATCGAAGCACGTGGGTTGCACGGAGTGTCACTCGGGAGCCTAAGAGCCTTGGGCTTGGTAGTTGAGCCTTGGTTTGTGAGGGCTTGTGGAGGGTGAATGACTTATCTCGATATTTTGGGATATCAGAATCCGTAAAGCGGTCTGTTTGATATTCTGGCACTAAGTTTGGTATTACAGTACGCCGGTCTTGCGTGATAGTCTCGTTAGGCCTCAGCTGTAGTATACCGTGAAACCGCTGTACCGGTACTGCACGTAGCCGTGGATGTTCCGGAGTGTTGTGGCCATTATGGAATTCAGTGTACTGTACGGTCTGTTCCGGCGTCGCGAGGTTCTTGCAGTACCGGGTACCCGCACAAAAAGTGGGCACCACAAACAAGCCTCGACCAATCGGACTGCAAAGACAAGGGCAACTCTCGCGATTCAGGAATCTCGCCACGCCGGAACCCAGAATCCTGAAGTTTTTTTCTATCCCGATTACTCGAATAGGCTAGTATTCCAGATTTCAAACTGGGCTGGAAAGTCTTATCGGTTTAAGGGATAATTTGCCTCCCTCTTCGGATTCATTTGGTGGGTTAGGGTTACTGTAATAGTGGAAGGTGGCAAAAAAAAAAAAAAAAAAAGTGAAATCCACTGACACCAACTATCACTCACATTACGTGTGGATTTATTCCGCATTTTTTTTTTTTTTTTTTTTTTTTTTCTTTTCAAAAATCAAAGTTACCCTGCAATTCTGTCGTAAAATATTTTCTCTGGAGTGCATTTCCCGCGCCCCGTTCATGGCGTTCTGCGGCAGGCAGTCCTTGTTGGCTGTAGTGCGCCGTTATCATTTTTATCTATCATGTCTTCATCGGAGTTGCCGGTTCAAGATAGATTAGATTAAGATCAAAGCTGTTATCATTAGAACCCGGGAGTTCTAATTGATGTCCAAAGTTCTATTGATGAAATGATATGATAACAGATCGCGGACGCTTTCCGGGCAAAAGATTAGATTAGATGGCATTCGTTTTTTTATTTTTTTTTATTTTAAGGATTATCAATTAGAAAATATATATTTTTAAGTGGGTAAATTTGGAACTTTTCCAGGGCTCCGGATCATGGTGCTGACACGGGAAGATGGTACTTGCACCAGAAATTGATGGTCCCCTGATACTACTTGTGCGATACTTGATTTTTGTGGAGGGGAGCACATAGTATAGGATTGGACTAACGATATCGTGGGGGATTTTATAAATGATTTTTTTTCCTTTTTTTCCTTCCCTTTTCTTCTAATCATGCAGTGAGGCGAGCGTGATGAAAGTGGTTGGAAGATAGATATTCGTGGATGTTAGCGTACGGGTGAGATTTCACTCTATCAACTCACTTGACTGGTGCCCACTGGACTTCCTCTGTATGTAAGCAAGTAATCGCTCGGTCTCAGGTTTTTTTTTTTTTTGCATTCACTAAGAGGTCGCGATATGGATTAATGAATGTAATAAATCTCTCACTTACGGAAAATGCTTGGAAAATGCGGAAAGAATAAAACGGTTGGTCGTTGCTCGAGAAAGGGTGAAGAAAAATTATTCGCCAATCGATAAATAAATATATTCGTGGCGATTGATGAGACGTGATTTACTCGAAAATACGAGGCTGCGATTCAGGCAAGGGGTGAGGTTGGAATTGAGCTCGAAATCAGATAAGTATGGTTGTATGGATCAATTCGAACTAGCCAATGAGAGGAAGGATATTTTGGCTTACGGTATTTATCAGTTGCCAGACATAAATCTGCAGATTTAACAGGTTTTTTCGACAGACCGGTTCATCGTCAGGGAAAAAAACTTTCCCCCAGATTGTCCCTTTGCTTGGAATAGGAATAGCGGTGAAAATGGGTTTTAATTTTATTTTCAAAAACAAGAAGAAAAAAAAAAAGAAAAAAAAAGGGAATAAATCACAAAATGAAAGAGGGAAACAGACAGGCACAGAGTGAGAATTCGATATGAGCTTATCGCATTGTCATGTTCAGCAGCAGCAGAAGAAGCTCATGGGAGCTCAGGTCCGTGCTCTCTCGTGTTCTCTCCCTTTAGAGAAGACCGTTTCTGAATATTTTTCACTCTACTGAATATGACAATGATCGGAGTGTTCTGCGAGGGGAATCGTCCAATATAGGCCAAAGATAGGTATCAAGGTTATCAGGTGGACTATGTAGAATAATTATCCGTATTGAGAATAAGCCTGTTCCTTCCTCCTTCTACTTCTACGGTTCCTGGTCTTAGTTGATATTGGGTGTCGCCGAGCCTGCCCAACTTGGGGATCCCTTACGAGAAACTTTTTCCTTTTTCTTGAGTTTACACAACTTTCTTTCCTCCCTTCTCTCTCCTCCTCCCCACCCAGCTAACGACAACCTAACCCGATATATAAGAACCTAACACCTTTTCCACATCATCGACAACCACAAACTTCCACTTTACCCTAACCTACCCTATTTACCTACCTCCTTACCTACATACCTACCTACCTATCATACATACAATACCTCCTTGCCTGTAGCCAACCCTCAACCCTTTACGGCATGCCTGGAAAGCTGCTGTCGGACTCGTTTACTACGCTCGCCATGACTTCCTCGACCTCAACAGCCGGTGTCACAACCGTCGCCGCATCCGCCCCCACAGTCATTCCTTCTTCACCACCACCCACCACAACTCTCCCTACTGCGACCACAATCACTACTACACAACCACCTCCTTCCACACTTCCCTCTCCCACTCTGGAGCTCACGGCCGCCCTTGCTATACATACCCAACCAAATACCGACAATTTGGAGACTTCGACCTCTAGCATGACGGTTCAAAATCATGATAGGGACGCTACTGCGGATTCAATTTCGCAGAGGGTCTCACTGACCTTACAAGAACATGCACAACAATCGATTAAACAGCAACAGGATTTGCAGCAGTTACAACAGGCGATTCAGCAACAGCAGCGGTCTCAAGACCAGCTCTCTTCTCAACTTCAGGCGCAACCGCCACCACTGCCTCAACAGCAGCAACAGCAGCAACAAATTCAGCAGCAGGCCCCGCAGCAGCAACACCAAGAGGTATCACCCGGTCCTAGCGGTGGTCAGGTTTGCAGGTAAGGTTTCTCTATTTATTTGTATATTTGCTTTTATTTCTTTATTTTTGGGGTTGAGTTCTTAACCCTATTATTTGTTACTCTCCTTTTCTTTTTCTTTTTCTGTTCTACTTGGCTTACATCTTTCTGGGTGGGAACGTAAACAGCAATTGCCGCACTACACGTACACCTCTTTGGCGCCGTGCGCCGGACGGTCAAATTATCTGCAACGCCTGTGGGCTATATCTGAAGGCTAGAAATCAGTCAAGGCCTACTAATCTTAAACGACCTCCTCATGGCTCTACTATTGGCACCCTCCAGTCTTCACTGGGGGCCACTTATGTTGCTGCCGACCAAGTCGCTTCGGGAACCTGTCCGGGTGGGGGTAGATGCAATGGGACTGGAGGGGCAGAGGGATGTAATGGGTGCCCTGCTTTCAACAATAGGGTCAGCAAAGCTGCACAGTTTACTGTGGCAACCTCGGCGAATGGAGATGGTATTCCCATGGACCCAGCGCTCACCAGCCAAGGCGCTACTTCTCCGTGTCCTTCTACTCCAGTCCAACAGCCTCAACAGCAGACTCAACAGCAGAAACAGACTCACCAACAACGAACTCAACAGGCCCAGCAACCACGGACCCAGCAATCACAGCGACAACCACAGCGACCATCTCAAATCCGCCGACCATACACACAGGCTATGGTTGTGAGAACAGGATCCCCCACAAATACTACAGTTGTTGTGGCATGCCAGAATTGCGGGACAACCATCACACCGTTATGGCGCAGGGATGAGAGTGGTCATACAATTTGCAACGCGTGCGGTGAGTTATAATAATTTCAGCTTAGCCAATCTTCCCGTGTAGTTTTCTTATCAGATCGTACGATGCATATTGCGAGAGGCGTTTAATCTTTTTGATTAGCCGAAGCAAGCAAAGTGGATTTCCTTTTACATGTCGTGTCACCCCTAACCCTTGAAGATCTGATTTGATTCGATTGATAATCACCTCATCACCTGCACATATTCGGGTCAATCAGATATGCTTTTCCGAGGCATTTTTTATCTTATTTTAAATTCCCCTGTGCTTTTTCGTTGTGTTTTTTTTTACATTTCTATGATTCTTGTTTTGTGCATTCTTTTCCTTTTTTTTTATTTTTACTTCTTGTACTTATTGCTTTTTCATTTCTGGTTTTTTAGGCGAGATTGGAAAGATAAAGGTGGAACGGTTGCTGATTTGTGCGGTGAAGGTCTTTACCATAAACTCCATGGCGTACATAGGCCGGAGGCCATGAAAAAGAGTGTCATTAAACGACGAAAACGAGTCGTTGTCCCGACAAACGGAAACAACACTACTGGTCCTGCCCCCGCTCCTGCAACTGCCCCAGGAAGTGAATTTCACCAACAGTTATCGGCACAAACCCCGACACCTGCCGGCAGGGCAGAATCATTCTCAGTAGTCCAACAGCAAGGCCAGCAAGACCAGCAAGGACAGCATGGTCTACAGCCGACTAATGTATCGGACGACACGGTGATGACTGACGCGAACGGGAATTCTTTGGGGCAGCTGCAATATCCCGATCCTGAACAGCGTCAATACCCCCCACTCGTGGATTTTACAGGGGCTTTCCGTAAAGCTAAAACTGATAATAATAACCCAGTGTCTACCGCTGAAATAGATTCAGATCAGACTTTCAATCCCTCTGACCCAGCCAATTCTTCTACTGCAGCTCTCGCTCAATTATCCACTGATCCTCCTCCGCAACCACGAAAACGCTCTCTATCAGTTGCAGAAGCTGACAGCGATAGCCAACGTGCTCATTCTATCAATTCGATATTAAACCCTCACAGCCAAATGAGTACCCTACCTATCGAACCTAGCCTCCTTGCTCTCGGTATAAACGGCAATGAAAGTATTCTCACCGAAGAGCAAAAGAGACAGTTGCTCCTTCAACGCAAGAACCATCTCGAGCGCGAGAGCAAGCGTATCAAGGCTGAGATGGAAGAGTGCGACAAGGAATTGGAGAAGTTGGGAGATGCAGTGTCTAGCCCAGCAGCCGATGAAGTTGTGATTATGGCAAACGGGATTTCCACGGCTGGCGGATTCTAGAGGTATCCGTCTTTGGGTTTCGATGTTTATCTCTAGCTCACTTCTAAATGTCAGGGAGGCGATAGAGACGTTTACCATTCAACGTTGCGGGATGTCTAAAGTTAGGCCCTCCAGGAGGTTTCAGTTTTGATTAAAAAAAAATGGACACAATAGCTTTGGGGGGTTTGGACCTTCGGCATATTTCGGCTTTTTCTTTCATTTTCTATCAATGATTCCTTTTGGGTTCTGGTGTGCTCATTGTTTTTTTTTATTTTACTCTTGTTTTTCTTTTGCTTTATCTCGGCGCGTGTTCCCGTAACTCTATACACTCACTCTACTCTACATACCCGCTCTCCTCTTCTTCTTGACCACTCTTCTATCTCTTTGGTGCCCTGATGTGAAGGTCTTCTTTTTCCTTTTTTGCTCTCTCTCCATTGTTCTATTTCTATATTTGCTCATCCCAGGTGCAAAGTTGTGTACGTGAGGCTCTATCTGGTTGGTCTGCGTGGCGTTTAGTTTAGCTTAGTTCTGCTCAGTTCAGTTGGGGTTAGTTTATACTCGAGTGTATAGCTTATTCCGTTCCTCTGATTTCCATCTCTCTATCTATCTATCTATCTCTAGCATATGTGACAATAATGGAGAATTATTTGTATTGTACTTTATCCTCTTTGTTTCATTTTAAGTCTTTTCTGTTCTCTCTTTCACTGCGAATTTCTAGGCTTGAGAAATCATTGGTTGGTTGGTTGGTTGGTTTTTGGGGGTCAGGGAGGGTGGTGGTGATTATACGTTAAGGTCTTCACAGATAATGAATGGTTGTTTGCTAGTCATAGTGTGTCACTCGGGAGTCGTTGCCTGGCTGGCGAGAAGGGGGAGGCGCTATTATTGGCGGCGGGGGAATCGGATCGGGGAAATGCGGGGTGTGGGGGTGGGGTCGTATTTTTTTGCGTCTTAATTAGGTACATGAACTGAGTCTCAACGTCCAATACTTTAAGATACTATGGGACACGCAAGTCTACGCGCAGTTGAATCGATTCGTCAGGTCGGCGCGATGATCCATGCACTGAGATCAGTAGTTGGCACGGGAAAATTGGGGTATATAATGGTCGTGAATATGGCGCAGAGGGTCATCAAATAATCATCCTCAGGACATTGAGATTTGGGGCATCCCTTGTCATTCTCTCTTTCCGCTTTATTCGATAGAAATACGAATTTCTTTTCTTCTCTGCTTGCTTTTCCCTATCTCGCCCGGTGACCAAGTTACAGTATAGGGCCGCTTTTATGATACCAGTTGACCCCAACTCGCCGAGACGATTTGTGTCACACTGGTCTGAATGAAAAGTCTCCATTGTCCTTTCCTCCCTCCCAATTACCACTATGCCGGGATCCGGATTTGCTTTTTATACATGAGAGCTGATCCCGAATTACTGCGGAATGAGAAGGATCCCGTAAGATATCGCTATGGGCCATCATATGATCCTGTCGTTATCTTCCCCGCAGCGGCTAGTCGGCATGGTCAAACTTTGGTAAGGTTGCTGTTTCGGTCTGGTTTAAGAAGAAATCCACGCCCTCTGCTTTGCCGGGTGAGATTGCAAGTTAACTGAGAGTCTAGACCCCCTCCCTCGAGCGATGGGATCTGATATTATGCACAGTTTGCTTATCATACATGTTTACGCACAAGCCATTTGTTCATATCTGAGTCACTGGTCGTACACCATATTATGCTGCCGAATTCGCACACCCCTACTTTACTATGGTAAGTGTTATCACGCTGTGGGCAAGGCAACTTTCAGTTTGGTTTAAGAACTAACTCTCTCTACTGTACCCCCCCCCCCCCCCCCTCCCTCTTTCCTCGAGAAATTGGATCTAGTGCTTGGGACAATACCTGTCCCCACGCAAGTTGTGATTGAGATCTACCATTCATATACCTTAGGATTCCAAATTCAACTCACCGGCCGCGTCCTTTTTGTAGAGGTTTCGGAATACGCTATGGGTATCACGGTAAGGGGGTAATGATCGTTTGTTTTTGATTTGCTGACATTTTCTCAGCGGCGGGAGGGAGAGCCTTATTACCATATGATCCGAGTGTACTGTGCAGAGTTTGGGAATGGGCTGAGAGTCGGGTTTGTGCTTGATTGGAGTATATCTGATTTATAGTGTAGGTTGAGGAAACTTGTACTCGTATTGTACCGTATTGCACTTATTGAATTGGGGGGGG